>JADRCD010205178.1:63682-89361 GCA_019843815.1 Montemys delectorum | reverse complement strand
TCTCTCTCTCTCTCTCTCTCTCTCTCTCTCTCTCACACACACACACACACACACACACACACACACACACACACACACATTCTTATGTAGCCCAGGCTAGCCTTGAACTTACTCTGTAGTTAAAGATGACCCTGAACTCTCTTGCCTCTACCTCCCAGGTGCTAGAATTACAGGCATGCAGCTTTATTATCACAACAAGGGAGTTCCCACTGTCCCATTTTGGAGTAACAAAGTATAAAATTAGCCATGTCCTAGCCCACCCCCTCATTTCCTCTCAGAAATAATTTTCATTTAAGAACAAAATGTCCAGGCTGGAGAGATGACTCACCGGTTAAAAGCACTGACTATTCTTCCAGAGGTCCTGAGTTCAAATCCCAGCAACCACATGGTGGCTCACAACCATCTGTAATGGGATCCGATGCCCTCTTCTGGTCTGTATGAAGACAGCTACAGTGTACTTATATATAATAAATAAATAAACCTTTTTTTTTTTTAAAAAAAAAAAAAAGAACAAAATGTCGTCCTGTTTGTCAGAGTCCAGTCTGAGCCACATGGACAGACCCTGTCACGGGTAAATGAGCAGACACAGGAAGAGCCAGGATGCTCTCTGCTTTCCATGGGACACACCTAGCTCAGTCCACTCTGGTTTCCAAGGCGTGGTCACTGTGTGGCAATACCGGCTGTGGGTGGGGAGATTCTGCAGCAAATTCCTTTTTTTCATAGCCAGATTATAGCATCTATTGGAAGCTCCCAGCAGATTAACTTTACAGGTCCTGAGTTACAAGATCAGAATGGGAGGTTCTCAAATTACAGATGATGGGGATGAATCTTTTATTAGTTGGGAGGGGTGTCCAGGCTCAGGTCACGGGCTGATCCTGAAGAATGAGAACACTGGGTACGCCCACGTTCTAAAGCTGGAGAAAACCCTCAGAACCTTGCTTTCAGAAGCTGCACTGCATCTGCATACTATCTGCCCACAGCTGCCCTCTTTGATACAGCCAGCCTTGAGACTGGATGTAGTAACACATACCCCAGCACTCAGGAGGCAGTGAGCAGAGGGCAGAGGGCAGAGAACAGGCAGAGTGGAGGCAGTAGGATCTTTGTGAGTTTGAGGCTATTCCTAGAGGTCTACATAGTGAGTTCCAAGCCAGCCAGAGCTATATAGTGAGATCCTTTAAAACAAACAAACAAATCCAAACAGACAGCAAGCCAGCCTTGAGTTGGATGCACAGCTGGAACAATCAGCTCTGACTTGCTGTGTGACCTGGGAAAAAACAGCTAATGTCTCTGAGCTGCACTTGCCTTGTTAGTAAAGGAACGGTAACATAATAATGACTCCCATCTCACACGGAGACTACAACGCTTCGGTGAAGGGCTCCGCAGTTCCTGGCATCGCAGTAAAAAGGTGTATTTATGTTTTATTACATAAGACAGCATCGTCCTCATCTTTACCAATAGGCAGTGCTTTCCTCAGAGAGGAAATCCAGAAAATAATGATCCTGGTAGCTGGGAAAGCAGGAGACTGGATCTGTGGTGGAGTGGGTGCCTTGCACCCACAACACAGCAAGGGCTGAAGAAATCGGAAGACAAGGGAACGGAGGGAAGGAGAAATACTGACTCTGAAGAGATCAAGCCAGTAGAAGTCACCGGGACATGAAGACAGGGTTTGGGTGGGAGACAAGGTATGTCCTTGGAGCAACCACATATAGAACAGTTGGGAGCCTGGGGAAGCTGTAGGTCCAGGCCAGAGTTTGATGGGCCCAGAATGCTTAGCCACATTGTAACAGTAAGGGGAAAGTGGGATGGAGCCACTGTAAAAATGTAACAGAACCAGGGAGACTCACAAAGCCATTTTAAGAACGGAAACAATGAAACCTAAGACCAGAGCCCATAAGCTCTAACATGGTCACATGTCACATCCAGTAGCCCAAGGCGCTTCTGCCCAGACGTGGACTTCCCAGAACCCAGCTATCTCTGAAGATACAGGACTGGCCACCTGTCCCAGGCCTGAATCTGCCTCAAGGTCCTCTTTAAGGAACGCCACAATTCCCCTATTTCTTACCTCCTTCCTTTATAAGGGTTAGGAATCAGTTTCCGCCAACACCCAGGCTTGCCCACAGCCATCTTAAAGGGGCCAGGCTAGCTGTGATAGGCATCCATGTGTTTCTCAGGCTCCTGAGCCAGAAGATCTTCCATTTGGACATCGCACCACCATCAGGAAAGCTGCCGGCTGTCAGGTCACAGGATGGCCTGCCTTCTGCCCCTAACAGATTCCCAGCGCTGTGCCTCACCTCTGCACACTAGGTGAAGGGGGGCCAATGTCCGTAAGCCCAGACACATACTCTGGCATTCCCTTCTATCTCCTGTTCTCACACTAACACAGGGGCCTCAGAGCCACGTGTCCTAAACAGAAGACCTACAAGCCATCCCAGGAGGCCACAGCTCGACAGCAGGAGCCACATGGCCCTGGGCGCACTGGAGTGATTCTCAGACTGAAGCAGCCAACAGCTGGCTGTGAGCCCATGGCTCAGGAATGCCTTCTCTGAGACAGAACTGTCTCCCAGAGGCTGTGCTTCGTGCACCTTGGCAGTCTCTCTCAGTCATACAAAGGTAGGGTGACTCTAGGCATCAAGCACTATCTTCCCTTTTTGAGGTCACCTCTTGGGGGTTCCAGATGACAACTGTATTGGGCATGGACTGTATGTTTCTATCCGGGCACCCGAGAGAACTCAATCCTGAGGAGGCTCAGCGGGATGAGAAGGTCTGTGTTTCCACTCACTTCTCCAGGGCATTCAGAGGACAGGTATGGGAGGAAACTAGTCTGACACAAAGTCACTGCCCCCTCTGCACCCCATAGGCCAGCAGTCCCCGAGGTACTCAGCCAGGAGCAACAGCACTGAGCAGGTCCCACCATGCCTTGCTTACTACACATCTGCAAACACTCCCTCTGATGCCACGCCACGTGGGGCTTTCAAAGATGAACAAACGTCTTCTAAGTGTCCCCTACCCCAGGATAGTCTATGTCCCCGGCCATGCAGAGTCCAGCTCTCTACATTTTACCACAAGGATTGATACTCGCCTGCTGAGTAGAGGGGAGCACAGACTCCCTGGTTTCTCTTGAAAGCGTCAGCATGCAAAAACCTCCAACAGACTCATACTACTTTTGTTGTTGTTGTTACTGTTTGTTTGTTTGTTTGTTTGTTTTCGAGACAGGGTTTCTCTGTGTAGCTCTGGCTGTCCTGGAACTCACTCGGTAGACCAGGCTGGCCTTGAACTCAGAAATCCACCTGTCTCTGCCTCCCAAGTGCTGGGATTAAAGGCGAGCGCCACCACAGCCCGGCAGACTCATACTACTTGAAAGCAAAACACAGCAGGGCTGTGGCGGAGTCTTCAGCCCCAGAAAGGGCTCGATGCACCAGGGAGCATCTTAGAGATGAGGGGGCAAGAGGCACTTCCGGTGTGGTTGGCCTGTGCATCCCAATTAGAGGAAGAGCTTGGGGTTCCCCAAGCCTAATGGTCCCTGCACTTTAAGAAGCAGGAGAAAACAGGAGGATCCTAAGGGACCCCCAGGCATCTGCTCTGCAGCTCCCAGGCCACCTGCTGCGCACCAAAGCCACCATCATGCCAGCAAAACTATGGGACTTCTTTGGGGACCCAGTGAGCTCTTTCCACAGGGGGCTCTTCACTCCTGGAGAGGGACTGAGGAACACTGTGTAAGGAGTACAGACCCTGAATTTCAGTCTGGCTAGACTGTCGACCCTGGGAAGTTTTATAACTTCTTCTGCCTCGGTTTCTTTGGCTGCAAGAAGCAGATGGTTTTGTGACTCTAAAGTTCCCCTGCTCCCCCCTCCGCCCATGGAGCAAGCATTAAATCAAGAGAAAGCAAGCCATTTTCTGGACTCATTTCAGAGACACTTAATAAGTGTCAGGCTCCCGCAAGGCCAGATTCTAAGGACATTGATTTAATTATGCTAAGAGTCACAAATGAAGAAAACACGTCCCCAGCATTAGAATCCCAAGAAATGCGAGGAAGAAGTTGTTGCTTTAGGCTCCTCTATCCCTGGCTTTTCCTTAGACAATGACAGCAAATAGGTGTCCCCTCATGGACCAACTTTAATTGACCAAGAGTGGTCGTTCTAAGAGAAGAACACAGAATTGTGATTGATTAATAATGTCTGCCACAAGTACAGGATGGGCATGGCTTCTGTCTTCTGACTTAGTCGCAGATTTCAATAAGAAAAGAAAACAGCCGAGCACTCTGGAGGCTGAGGCAGGGGTACCCCAAGCTCCACAAGTTCAAGGCTAAGACAGACCGGGCTACAGAGAAAGGTCTTCAAAGTACTAAAAAGTAAGTAAATATAAATGATGCAAGCCCTGGACACTGAAGGTACTCCGAGAAACAGATTACAATGATTTCCCACAGGGAAGTGGAAGGACTTTCTGGGTGGAGTTATTGCCAAGCCAAGTCCTTAAGGACATGTGGACTCCAGCCAGACCCAAGGAAGGAGGTGTGTAGTGGGTGATTGAGGTACAGAGTGAAAAGAGCTGACACAGGGACACTCTGGGGACAGTGGCATGGGAGACTGTGGGCCTGGGAGTCATTCAGAACGTTGGCACCAAAGATTTCAGGAGAGCAGGGAGCCAGGAAGGCTTCTGTCGCAGAGGGACAATCAGCCTCTTAGAGTCTAGGACGGATGCATAACTGACCCAAAAGACAGAGAGCAGGAGTCACAGGTCAGGCTTGTAACTGATCAGTTGCTAAGCTCCAATTACTGGGTCAGTGGGGAGAAAGAAGATGGAGAAAGGACCAGCTTCTGAAGTGCATGTGGGAGAATTCAGGCTAGAGAGACAGAGGAGCTGTGATCCTCAAAGGGATGCTATAAACATGGGGAGCTGGCTGACGTGAGTGAAGCCCACACCCAAAGGAACAGAAGAATCACTGTGGGCCAAGCCCAGCCACCGGTCCCAGGACACGCCCCGAGGAACTAAGAAAGGTGGTTGTCCTGACAGGTCCAAAGCCTTCCTGCCCTTGGATCCAGCAAGTTCACTTCTAAAACTGAGAAATACCTAAAGAGCTGTTTGGAGAAATACACCTAGAGACGCTGGCAGTACTGTCTACCACAGTGTTAAGAAGCAATGTGCCTGGCCAAAGGGAGGGGGAGCTAAATTACGGCCACCACATTCGAGCAGTAGACCCTAAGCCATTATGGATATGACCAGACTCAGGAGATAGGCTCACTGTGTAGTTAGATGGAAAGAGACAGAGAAAGATAAGTCTACAAGGAAATGATTCCCAAGCAACAGCAGAAGGCTGCTCTTTAAAAATCCTACTTCAACGGGCGGTAGTGGCGCACGCCTTTAATCCCAGCACTTGGGAAGCAGAGGCAGATGGATTTCTGAGTTCGAGGCCAGCCTGGTCTATAGAGTGAGTTCCAGGACAGCCAGGACTATACAGAGAAACCCTGTCTCGAAAAACCAAAAAAAAAAAAAAAAATCCTACTTCAAAAGGCTGTGAGATGTTGTCTTAGGGTTTTACTGCTGTGAACAGACACCATGACCCAGACAACTCTTACAAAGGACAACATTTAATTGAGGCTGGGTTACAGGTTCAGAGGTTCAGTCCATTATCATCAAGGCAGGAGCATGGCAGCATCCAGGCAGGCATGGTGCAGGAGGAGCTGAGAGTTCTACATCTTCATCTGAAGGCTGCTAGGAGAAGACTAACTTCCAAGCAGCTAGGACAAGGGTTGTAAAGTCCACGCCCACAATGACACACTTCCTCCAACAAGGCCATACCTCCTAATAGTGCTACTCCCTGGGCCAGGCATATTCAGACTACCACAGATGCCAAGAATGTAGCTCACACCTATGATCCCATCAGTTCGGAAGCTGAGGCAGGAGAATTGTGTTTGAGACCAGTCTGGGCTGTACAGTGAGTTCCAGGCCAGAGTGAAATCTTACCTCAGAACAAAACAAAACAAAACAAAACAAAACAGCAAAGAAAACAAACAAACAAAAAACCCAATAGGTTCCTGAAACCAAGTACTGTGGGTCATGCCTATAAACCTGCAACTCAGAAACTGTGGCCAGCCCATGCTACATAGGGAATTCGGGACCAGCCTAAGCTACAAAACCCTGGCTTCCAAACAGATAATTTCTGTGACAGAGTGAAGTGAACTAATCAACCTGTATCAGACCCTCCTTAGTCTGTCGTAAGTGCTCAGTACGCGTCAACTCTCGTTTGGGTTTGCTGTGATTTGAGGACCTGTCGCAATGCCTCGGACTCCTTGTGGCTATCACTCCAAACCAGCTGTAGTTCAGGGCCACACACACTATGCCAAGCTCGTCCAAGTGACTGGGGACACCCCAAAGACCTAGACCAAGCCCCCACCTTAGAGCTGACAGTGGGAGAACCCTCCTGGAACCTGAGTCCACAGGAGAAAGCTCCATCCAGGAAGAGCACATTCAAAATGGTTTCTTTTATAGGAGGGCCAAGAATGACCGTCTTTAGTGAAGAGTAAATGGCTTTGGGTGACCTGTGCCAGTTAACCCTTCACAGGCCAACTCCACTGAAGCTTCTGTCTAAATGGTGCTTCTGTCCACAGCTGTGACACTCCACAGCCCAGGATGGCAGCAAAGACAAGGGTCCTTTGAGACTAGAAACAGGGAGCGAGGGTGACTCGCTTGCCTTGGCTTCAGCTGCCTCCTTCTATCTCTTCCCAAACCAGCCGGACACTCGGGCACTAGGGGTGCCCCCAAGTGCTTCCATGCCACGTTAGTGAGGACAGAGAAGTCACACGGCCACCACTGTGGAGCCACTGATGAGTTTTGGTATTCTTTGTGGCTGTCCTGTGTATTGAGGGGGTGTTTAGGAGTATCTGGGAGTGCCCTGTAGCATTCTGCCCCACCCCTTCAATGAGAAAGAACAAAACCATTTCCATACGACAGCAGATGTCCAACTCCCACCCCCAGGAACAAAACTGCCCTCGATTGAGAACCACTGGCTCCAGTTGATTACAAACCTAGGACAGGCTGGCTTGAACTAGCAACTATTCAGAAAGCCAAGAGGGAAACAAACACAGAAGACACAGGGTTGTCCGTGCTGGGGAGTGACTCAACAGGTCACTGTGAAGCCCCATGACCTGAGTTTGGTTCCCAGAACCATAAGGTGGAAGGAGAAAACAGACTTCTGAAAACAGCCCTCCAGCGCCGCCCCCTCCCCATCCCTGCACGCAAACACACACAAATAAATATATTTTTAAAAACAACATAATGCTGTCATAAAAACCAAAGCTAACGCCAGCAACTCCCTCCAGAGATGCAATCTGATCTCCAGCTGAGATACAGGAGAAAAAAGCAGATCTTATGCATGCCACAGGCTGACAAGAGCACCCACTGGGTCGTACTGGAGCATCGGGTGCTCAACAGCCTCTGAGGAAGCCTGAGGCCAGCTCCTCACTCAAGCTGCTACTCCAGGCTGGCGCATTCAAGGTTAGGGTTAACGGCAATTAGACATCTGTGGAAAAGGCCCAAAACTAGATTGAAGAAATTCACATAAGCTCCTTTCCACGACTAACACCTGGCCTTCACAGGTTCTCATCCAGTCCCCCAAACCAGCCATTTCACAGATGGGGACTCCGTGGCACAGATCTACAGGGCCACACATGCCCTGTCCCCACCAGGGGCTGAGCAAGCAGCTGAGTGGGTGCCAGACCTCCTCAGGCTAAGGCGGCCTCAAGGCCGTGTCCAAGTGTGGGTTTCAACTGGACTCTGTACCCGGGGGCTGGTGTCATCCTGCAAAGTCACCGAGTGAGCTAGCAGGGTAGGGCGCTGGGAGCGTCCCCACAAAGAAGAAAGCAAGGCTCAGGTAGCAGCACCCTTTGTGGACCGCAAGGCAAAGGGCAGGGCAGGCGGCATTGGTTTTCCTTCCACTTTACAACAAGGTCTGTGCTGGAGGAGGGGCGGCGAGAGAGCGCGCCTGAAATCGGCTTGGGGAATCATTCCAGCGCTCCTAGGAGGTGCTTCGATTTGACGTGTCGAAGACTTTTTCCTTTTCGAAAACGGGGGCGGGATTCGAGCTAAGCACCCTGCGGCTGACATCATCCCCACAGTCCAGCCCCCTTCTCCTGACCCCCTTTCCCAGATGGGGGAAAACCTCTTAATGACTTCCTCTAAAAGGGGCCCTTGAGTTTTGCAGTTCCATCTTCCAGCCCTTGGAGGTGGGGGTGGCCTTTGATCTGGGATGGGAAGAGGTTGGGGTGGGAGAGGGCTTACCGTTCTGAGGGTGGGGGAGAACTGAGAACCATTCTGAAGTGGGAAAAAAAAAAAAAAAAAAAAAAAGAAAAAAAGAAAAGAAAAACGAAGCCCGGGATGAAGGTTTTTGACGGAGCCGGAGAGCTGGTGCAGCATACCCACCGTGCAACAGCAAGCGGTGTTTGGGTGCAATGGGTGAGAGGGAGTTAAGCGCTGGGGTGCATCTGAGAGAAGAGGCGGGGGAGACTCACCGAAGAAGGGCGGCAGGTGGGCCACCGCCTCCAGGAAGGGCCCGGTCTCGATCTGCCGGTCTGCAGGCAGCGGCTTGAGCAGGTGTTCGGCCAGCAGCGCCATTTCGGGGTCCAGGCCCTTGGTGATGCCCCAGCCCGCGCCGAGGGCGTCCGCGCCCGGGCCGTCGCCGCCCGCCGCCTCCCGGGACGCCAGCGTCGCCACTTCCGCCCGCGCCTCGCAGCGAGCGCCGAGCGCCGCCCGCAGGCCGGGGCCATAGAGCACTCGCCCCGCCCCTCAGGGGCTCTACCAATGGGTGCCCACGGCCGCGCCCTCTCGACCAATAAGAGCCCTCCGCCCCCGCAGCCGCCGCGCCATTGGTCTGGAGGCGGGGCTTAGCGGAAGCGCGGGCGTCCCGCACCTGGTGAGCCGCGTCTAGGTTTGGGGACAGTGCAAGGCTTGTTAGTCACTGGCTACCTCAGCTCCCAACATGGGGTCCGCGACGGGGTCGCTCTGGCCCCGACCCGCCTAAAGTCCAAACCCTGGCAGGGCCTTGTTTCCCAATCCGGGGTCCTCCAAAGATGCCAGGTTCGCGCCCCACAGCCTGCACCCAGGTTCACTCACCTCAGCCACAATGCAGCCGCTGCGTTCTGAAAGTCAGAGCTCAGTGCACCCCAAATTCCAAGCGGAGAGCCTGGTACTCCGCCCACACTGAATATTCAGGGGTCCTACTCTGCTCCGCTGCTGCGCACTGTGATGGCCACCGAGGATAGAGTGACCAAGGTGCTTGAGCAAAACCTTAAATTGAGGGAGATACTGCCCGTGTGCAAGGAGCAGGAGAGCTGTGAGCGGTGCACGGGGAACGCGAGCAGGGGCTGGGAGTATTAAGAAATTTGTGGTTCACAGTAAGGGCAGTGAGAGATGACTAAGGTCCAGAAAAGCATATGTTCTTTTTTCACACCCCACAAAACAAGGCTATATTCTGGATTTGTTTATGCTTTTCTGGACCCCAGCATAAAATCCTTGTTAGATGATTTTATGTGCCCTTTCGGGAGGCAGATGGTAGAAAGATTGATCCAAACTACAGGCATGACCCCAGCAGAACCAGGAAGTCACGGGCAGGGAAAGATTGGACCATCCTTATCTCTTGCATGCCCAGTCACGTTAGATCTCCTACTGATAGGTGCCCAAGCCACCAGTTTCAGCTTGTTCCCACCCCACCCTGCCTCACACCTCGGGCATCCCAAGATACAATCTTCCTAAAAGCTACAATAGCCTCCCCAGTGCCCAGCTCTGTCAGAACCCCACCCACCTTTGGGAAGACTCCATTAATTTCCACAGAGAGAAAAACCTGCACCGGGCCTCTAGCTTCAGAAGGGATCCCGATTGCTCATCCTGCTTCATTCCAGATGAGCCACGTGTGACACAAAAAAGCTGATCTTTAAGATAATGGCTTGGTGTCCTGAGACAGGTCCTCCTCAGGGTGGGTTTGTGCTATGTCTTGAAAGTTCATCCATCCATTCATCCTTCCCTCCCTACATCTCCCCATCCATCCCTCTCTGCCCCATCCACCTATCTCTCTCTGTCTGTCTCTCCCTCCATTCGTTTGTCCATCCGCCCGTTCCTCTACTCATCAGAAAGTGCTTGCTCGGGAGTTGACTCTTACCTTCCCACAGCTCTGGACAGTACATGTGGTCTATGAGGAGCTGGGCCAAGACTGGAAAGTTGAGGGTCACACATCCTTCTAAAGGACACTATTTGCTGTTCTTCCTGCCAGTTTTTGTCCTTGGGCTGTTAATTTTTCACGTCCCACAAAACAAGGCCATATCCTAGATTTGTGGGTAAAAAAAAAAATCACTTTTTACATATTGGCTACTAAATCATTCCATTTTCAAACTTGCATGGGCCACACAAAAAAATGTTTCTACCTTTTCTTTCCCTCTTCCTTCTTTTCTTTTCCTTTTCCTTTTTTATTTATTTTGAGACAGGGTTTCTCTGTGTGGCCCTAGCTATCCTGGAACTAACTCTGTAGACCAGGTTAGCCTTGAACCCACAGTGATCTGCCTGCCTCTGCCTCCCAAGTGCTGAGATTAAAGGCATGTGCCACCACCGCCCAGATATTTTTATTTTTCTTGAGACATGTATTACTGTATGTTAGGCCGGAACTCCTTCCTGCACATCCCCTGCACAAACTGGGAAATCCCATCTTTTCTCCTTCCCCAAATCCTGCCTACACAGAGGAAACTCCCCCTCTACCTCTCACCTGCTTGGAGAAAACTCAGGGCTAACATCACTCCATCTCTCCATTTCCAACAATCCACCTGAGCGCCCGCCCAGGGGCTCAGCTTCTGACCATGTATGGATACCGTCCCAGCTCCTAACTGGCAAGTTATCACTCCTCGCCTAGGCGCTATAAACTTCCTTGCTTTAGCCTGGAAGTGTGGCTTCACTGACCTCCACCTGTGAGATCTGTGAACCCACCTAGAGCTGCCTCCTAAACCTGCCTTTATCTACTTTTTATCTGGTCTAATGGGGCCTATACCTGCATCTCTGAGGGAGAGAAAATGCCTATCACTGTATAGCCAAGGCTGGCCTAGAATCCATTATATAACCCAGGGTGGCTTCAAACTCGAGGCAAATCTTGCCTCAGCTTCTAAAATTCCACAGTTTCTTTAAAACAAAACAAAACAAAACAAACAAAACCCCACGATCTTAAATTCTCGAGAAAGTTGCAACTCCCATGCCTGGCCACTGAAATCATCCTAACCACTCTGATGCTCACTTTCTCCAAACAAAGATGTTCCAGAAAACTGTGATTTGCTCACCAGCAGGAAACTAATGGCATTGGGCAGTCTCAATTTGCCTTTATGTCAGGGTCACATGTTTCATGCAGTATGGTTGTCCTTTCTCTTGGGTCCATCAGTCCAGAACATTCCTCAGTCTTTCCTGGAATCCCATGACCAACACTTTTGAAAAGAACAAACAATTAAGCTGAAGAGGGGCTGTCTGATGTTTTCCACACAGATCACAGGTTCTGTGTTTCATAATACAACAGCAGTGTGCTGTGTCCCCTCTCTGTACCCTGCAGATGACACGTGTGATTTCAGTGGCCCTATATTAAAGTTGTTGGTTTGATATGGTGTCCCTATGGAGATCAGGTTGACTTCAAACCCACAGAGATCCTCCTGCGTCTGCCACCTGAGTGCTGGGATCACAGGTGTGCGTCACTGTAAAGGGCTCAGATCTTTACCTCATTCGAGTAAGACAGGGCCCCTTCTGCTTAGATCCACTATTATGCTGTTTTTTTCCTTACTAAAAAGTAACCAATATCCCATACTCCGGGCTTATCACCATGGTGCAGACCTGAGACTGCATGGTGACAGTCCATTCCTGTTATGGTCTGACTGTCCCAGCTGTGATCTGTGACAGCCCCTTCAAGCTGGCCTCTGTGTCTGTCCAACACGTCCCCACTAAGGATTAAGTACTTCCTCACTCTTTTGCACAGAATATTCCAGGCTTACCCTGGTTCTGAAATTGGACATTTCTCCAGAGGGTTCTGGTTCCCTTCAGAAGTTCAGATCGGGATGTGGGGATGGCCTCTGAGATGTCTCTATTTCTAGATCCCCTCAGAGGAGTTCTGAACACACATGGTTGTCTGTAGCTCCTGCCCCTGTGGATGTCAGTGTGAACAGAAGCTGAGGTTTGATCTAGAGCCAGTGGAAGTCCAAGGGGCTTAATCTCACCTCTGCTCTTCTCAAAGGGGCACGCAGCCCCTTCTCAGGTGTTCCAATTGGTTTCCTTGTTGATTTGAGCAAGTTCTTCTTGCTACAACCCCAAACCCAAGATACCTCTCATGCTTGCAGTTCTGAGAGGAGACCCCTTTTTTCCCATGGTCCCCAGTTTTCATACTAGACCACCCCTGCCCATATAGATAGCCTTTGTGCCTCACTTAGGATCTGAGACCCCTCTTTTGAGCTGCAGGTACCCTCTCCCTCACCACTGACACTTGTTCAAAAATGAAAAGGGGCTGGGTGATGTGACTCACACCTGTGATCCAGCACTTGGGAGGCAGAGGCAGGTGGTAGATCTGTGAGTTCGAGGCCAGCCAAATCTATATAGTGGGTTCTAGGAGAGCCAGGGCTATGTAGAGTGACCCTGTCTCAAAAAAAGAAGAGGGAGGAGGAGGAGGATGAAGAGGAAGAGGAGGAGAGAGAGAGAAAAAGAGAGAGATAGAGAGGGAGTGAGAAGAGAGAGAAAGGGTGTGTTGAATGAAAAGGGAGGAGAGGGAGAGGAAAACCATCAGACCATTAGGCAAGCTGGCTTTAGCTAGAGGTCACCCAGTTACCACAGCAACTTACTCTACATAGTGGGGCAGACATTTACACTTTGAACAAACATGTGTTCCTTATTTACTCCATCAAAGAAGAGACACAGGATCCAAGTTTGAAAACTCCCAGGGAAGCCCTTTCACTATTTTGGGTTGCTGGGCCACCGTACTTTGCTCACATGGTGAGACCAGCTGGACTGGTGGTGGTGGTAATTTGGGGGCCTGGTATTGACTCAGAGAGGGTGTTCCCCTGCAAAGTTTCTTCATTTTACTGAGCCAGCCCCACCCTCTGTTAACAACACCTTCCCAAACTGAATCATCACACCCCGCCCCACCCCAGTGGCGTCTGAGTTCATAGCCATTGTGACATTTCATCTAAGCCTCCTGAAGAACAGGATTTGTAACAATGATGATAAAGGTGATGATGGTGATGATGGTCATAGTGATGATTATGGTGATGATGATAGCTAGCATCTACTGAACACCTGCACATACACAGCCCAACATCATATTTACTCCAAACCAGCTGTGTGGTCTTGGGGGAGTCACTTCTTGTGTTTCCTATAGTTGCTGTCACAAATGTCTTGATGACTAAAAACTGAAGTGAGTTAGCTCACAGTTCTGGCAGCCAGACATCCAAGATTAGTATCACTGGGCCCAAATCAAGGTGGGCTAGCCCATGCCCCCTCAGAGAATCCCGTCCTACCCGTTCTGGCTTCTGCTGGTGCCTTGGGTCTGCACTGCTCCGATCGCTGCATCTGTCTGGACCTGTCCTCTCTAATGTGCACAGGAAGTCTCCCTTGATTTTCTCTTATAAGGACATTTGTGACGGTCTACTCATTAGTTAACTTCCTCTTACCTCAACAGAACACCTCTGGTACTTACTTAATAAAGAGAAAGTGTAGGGGCTGGAGAGATGGTTCGGTGGTTAAGGGCACCAGCTGCTCTCGCAGAGGGCCCAGTCTCAGTTCCACAGGGTAGCTCACAACTGTCTCTAATTCCAGTTCTGGGGGTTCCAATGCCCTCTTCTGGTCTCTAAGGGCATCAGGTATGCACACAGTGTACTTACGAATACACAGGCAAAACACTCATACAAACAAAATAAATAAATCTAAAAAGAAAATTAAAAGGTTTCTTTTAGCCCACAGTTTTGGATGTTTTTACCCACGAACTGTTGGATTCGTGGCCTTGGGGCCTGTGATGCACATCTTGTTCCCAGGATGGCTAGTTATAATTAAAAAAAAAAAAGTCAATCATTCTTTTTATTACACTTATTTATTTGTAGAGGGTTTGACTCACACTTCTGTGCATGTTAGAAGTAAACTTGTAGGAGTCAGGTCTTGTCTTCTATCATGTGGGTCCTGGGGATTGAACTCAGGTCCTTATTAGTTTCTATATTACCAGCCAAGCCATCCCCCTCGCCCCTAGTTTTAATTGTAAACTTGAGACACTCTAGAATTACTAGCAAGAGAGTCTCAACATGGCATCGTCTAGATCAGGTTGGTGTGTAGAGATTGTCTGGATGACATTGACACGCCCACCGTGGGCGGCACCATTCCCTGGGTCTGGGGAACTGGAGTTGAGCAGTAAGCATGCATTCACCTCTCTGCTCTTGGCTGTGGACGTCCTGTGAGTAGCTGCTGTAAGGCCCTGCCACCTCTGCTGGGGTGGGCTATGACTGGAACTGTGAGCTAAGATAAATCCTTTCTCCTCTATCACAATAGCAGGGGAAAAAGATGAGGGCCCCATGGCAGGAATCAGGAACCTCAGGGCAGAGCAAATGTCTCACTGCATGGCTAGGAAGTAAAAGACAAAGAGAAAAGGGGTCTAAGGGCTCAAGATCCTTTTCAAGTCCACACCCTGGCCCCCAACCAGTGGCCAGAAGACCAGTCCTGGGGTCCATACCTTGTAGATTTTGTCAAGTGTCAACAGTGCCTTTGGCTGTGGACCCAAATTTGGTTTGACAAACAATCTCAATATGAACCGTCAGTTCTAGCCCACGTTGGTCTGGAATATGCAATCCTCCTGCTCCAGTCTTCTGAATGCTGGGAGCATAGGTGTATGTCACCATGCCTGACTCCAAACCTGTAATATACGGGCCTGTGAGGGGCAGTCTGTATTGAAATTGTACCAGCCGGCTCACCTAGATATCCCAGGTAAGCTCCTGCCTCAGGATCCTGGAAGACCTTGTTATACTTGATGTCAATTTGATGGGATTGAGGATCAGGATGCAGACCAACCTCTGGGTCTGTCTGTGAGGATGCTTTTAGATCGGGTTAACTAACACTCCCTGACTGTGGGTACCATTCTCTGGACTGGGGCCCTCGGCTGAATCAATAGGATAAGCCAAGCTGAACACAGCATTCATCTCTCTCTGCCTAAGGGCCCAGTAACCTTCAAACTCCTCCTGCCATAAAGTCCTGCTCTAACGCATGGTCCCTAAACCGTGAGCAGCGTATACTATTCCTTAAGTGGCTTCTGTCGGGCACACTATCATTCCAATGAGAAAAGCAACACAGATCTTGTTCTCAGAAATGAGGCAGTATTTAGAGGTCTCGAGGGTTAGGAGCCAACAGTCAATCTACCACACTTCCCTTCCACAGCCTCTCGAGTCTCACGTCACCCAATGTGTCACAGTGGTGTCCTACACGCAGGGCTGATGTGAGGCTCCATGGAATCGTGAGAATCTGACCATTGGCACACTAGCGGCCGGGCTGCCCGTGAATGGCAGTTATTATAAATTGATTTCTTGAGTTATTTCTTGAGTAGATTGGCTACTGTAGGGGGAACTGATCCTGACGATCGTGTCTCTCCCCTTGCCAGGTTTTCAGCAGGATTAAGTGTACCAAATGGGCTTTGTTGAGCCAACTCCTCTTCGTGTGAAGAGCCACTGTGCCAACTGCCTTTCTGTTCCACAGGGCTGTCTGCCACCTCTCCCTGAGGATGCCAAGATGACGGAGCCAATGGGCCTGCCTGCTGCCATCCTGGAAAGCAGGGTGGCACACGGCAGCCAAATATTTGAAAGTTTTTCATCTCCCAGAGGAAAATAATGGTTTGGTCCTTTAAACAGCAGAGTCATATTCGTGTGTGTGTGTGTGTGTGTGTGTGTGTGTGTGTGTGTGTGTGTGTGTGTTTATGCATGCATGTGTTTGTGTTTGTGTGTGTGTATGTGTGTGTGTGTGTATGCATCTGGAAGTATATGTGTATGCATCTGGAAGTATATGTGTATGCATGTACCTATGCATTTTGGTAGTAGTATGTCTATTTCTCTCTCTCTCTCTCTCTCTCTCTCTCTCTCTCTCTCTCTCTCTCTCTCTCTCTCTCTGTGTGTGTGTGTGTGTGTGTGTGTGTGTGTGTGTGTGTGTGTGTGTAAGTATGCTTTTGGGAGTGGTACGTGTGCATGTGCATATGCATTTTGGGAGTAGTGTGTGTGCACATCTGCATGTGTCTGTGTGTGTATACTTTGTCTGGTGTGCCACAGCAGTGACACCAGGGTGTCCTTCTGGTAGACAACCTAAGATCCATGTACCCTCCCAATAACCTTTGTCACTTTCTTTCTTTTCTTTTTTTTTCTTTTTTGAGACAGGTTTTCTCTGTGTAGCCCTGGCTGTCCTGGAACTCACTCTGTAGACCAAGCTGGCCTCGAACTCAGAAATCTGCCTGCCTCTGCCTCCCAAGTGCTGGGATTAAAGGCATATGCCACCACCGCCCTGTTAACCTTTGTCACTTTTCTTTTTTAAGATTTATTTTATTTATTTTATGTGTATGAGTACACTGTAGGTGTAACAGATGGCCGTGAACCATCATGTGTGTGGTTGCTGGGAATTGAACTCAGGACCTCTGCCAGCCCTGCTCACTCCAGTGTAATTCACTGTAGCTGTCTTCAGACACACCAGAAGAGGGCATCAGATCTCATTACAGGTGGTTGTTAGCCACCATGTGGTTGCTGGGATCCAAACTCAGGACCTTCGGAAGAGCAGTCAGTGCTCTTACCCACTGAGCCATCTCTCCAGCCCCCTTTGTCACCTTCAAGAGGAACTCACCAACCTTAGCAGATGCCTTGTGACTCTCATCTGACCTGTGTCCTGTTTATTCTGACCAAAAGAGTCTGCCACTCAGAGCTCCATTGTGGTGATGTGTGAGCTCCGTTCAGTTGGTCAGGTGGGGCAGGGATACAGTGTAGCAAGGCACAGAAGAAAACAGAAGGAGCTTTCATTAAAGACCCCAGGAGCCAAGCATGATGGCATGTGT
Source organism: Montemys delectorum (assembly GCA_019843815.1). Classification (NCBI taxonomy): domain Eukaryota; kingdom Metazoa; phylum Chordata; class Mammalia; order Rodentia; family Muridae; genus Montemys; species Montemys delectorum. The sequence goes on along the minus strand of JADRCD010205178.1, from coordinate 72,302 downwards.
CTATAATCTCAGCCCTTGGGAAATAGAGACAGCAGGATAGCCACAAGTTCAAGGCTAGCCCAGACAATTAGAGCAAGAGAATAACCAGAGAAAAATGTGGGAGGGGGGTGGGGTAGTGGGGTAGGGGTGGAGGGAGGCGGGGTTGTAACTCCAGGGCAACGGGTATGCCTTTCTGGATGTGTATGCTGAACCAGTGAATGGGGAAAAGGGGCAACAGAGGTAGAGGCAGAGTGACCTGGGTGTCAGCACCCTTGCTCAAGCTAGAGTAGCACTGGACCAAGTTTCCCAAGAGATTTCTAAGTGGTGCTGTAGAGCAAGCAGACATAAGTCTCAAGGGTTATGCTGTGACTGAGAGGTAGCCATCTTGGCCTGTCTCTGTAGTCTAGGCCGGACCCAAGTCAGCTGGAGGAGTCAATCAGGTGTGACTTACACTTGCCATCCCAGAAGACTGAGACAGGAGCATTATCATGTTTTAAGACCAGATGGGCTACACAGAGTTTTATAGGCTACCCTGAGCTAGAGAGAGACCTTATCTCAAATAAATAAGTAAATAAATAAACAAGGCCTGGGGACAGCTGCTCAGTAGGTAAAGCACACACTGTACCAGCATGACGACCTGAGGTCAGATCGTTAGCGCCTACATAAAAGCCAGGTGTGAGAACACACATCTCTAACCCCAGTGTTGGGCAGGGAAGGGACAGGGGCTCCTGGTGGCTCTCTAGCCCACCAGTCCTTTCAAAATGGTAAGCTCCAGCTTCAGCAAGAGATCCTATCTCAGACAACATAGAGCAGACAGTGGAAGACACATACAGATTTGTCTTCTGCCTCCATGTGCACATGCATGGGAGAGAGTACTTCCACATACAAGTGCACACGCATGCATACATCACACCCATACAGATGTACGTAGCACCACACATATATTACACACATGTATATATCACACATACACAGATGCAAATACCATATATATACATATATACACATACATATATGTGGTAAGTACACTCATATACATATGTATACATATATACACACACATATAAATATAATATGAGCTGGGCAATGGAGGCACACGCCTTTAATCCCAGCACTTGGGAGGCAGAGGTAGGTGGATTTCTGAGTTCCAGGACAGCCAGGGCTACACAGAGAAACCCTGTCTTGAAAAAATAAAAAAATAAAAAAATATAAATAAATATAACATGTATTCTATATTTTATATTATATAATATATAATGTAATATACAATATAAGATATAATATAATTTTATATATTACATAATGTCATATATTCTATTATATAATAACATATGCTATATTATATAATTGATATTATATAATTTTATAAAATATATAATTTTATATATTTTATATTTTATATATTGTAATATATTGTATTGGCTGCAATGTGTGAACTCTAGTGAAGCAAGTCCCCAGAGACTTCGTCCCAGGATTGCTTCCTGCTACTGATGTGCTTCCTCGTGTTTGTCATTGCCACACTCCTCATTTATGTGGCTTGGCATGAGTAGACACTGGGAGGCCCTTACTGCCTATAGCCGGGTCTGATCACTTTCTGCATGACAGGCCACTCTGTTGGGCAAATTCCCTGCAGAACAACATGAAGATGAGCTTTCATGAATTAATGCTGTTTAGATGCATTAATGATTTTATAGAGTTCCTCATTTCATTCAAACAATTTTAGGAAGAAAGTCTAAGAACATGGTTTTAGTTATTTTGCCAGAAAGATGTAATAAAGTTAGAATCAAGAATAGAATGCTCAGGCTTGAGAGATGGCTCAGCGGTTAAAGAGCACCGACTGCTCTTCCGAAGGTCCTGAGTTCAATTCCCATCAACCACATGGTGGCTCACAACCATCTGTAATGGGATCTGACGCCCTCTTCTGGAGTGTCTGAAGACAGCTACAATGTACTTAACATGTAACAAATAAATAAATCTTTAAAAAAGAAAAAGAGGGGGCTGGTGAGATGGCTCAGCGGGTAAGAGCACTGACTGCTCTTCTGAAGGTCCTGAGTTCAAATCCCAGCAACCACATGGTGGCTCACAACCATCCGTGATGAGATCTGACGCCCTCTTCTGGTGTGTCTGAAGACAGGAACATATAATAAATAAATAAATAATTTTTTAAAAAAGTTTTTTTAAAAAAAGGAATAGAATGTTCTTCCTCGTCGTAGAATAGTAAGTAAAGGCTGCATGTTAAGGAATTTCATAAACTGCGCTAAGAAGAGAAACAGGCTTGGAACAGATTTGTGATCAAGAAAACCATTCATTCTAGGTCATAGTCCACAGGTGTGCACCATGAGAAAGCCAGGCCATGTGAAACTGCTGCTTTGAACTTTAATAATTATTTATTTATTTTATTTATGTGAGTACACTGTAGCTATCGTCAGACACACCAGAAGAGGGCACTGGATCCCATTACAGATGGTTGTGAGCCACCATGTGGTTGCTGGGAATTGAACTCAGGACCTCTGGAAGAGCAGTCAGTGTTTTTAACCTCTGAAGCATCTCTCCAGCCCATGCTTTGAACTTATGAGCTTATAGAATGAAACACTGTTTTGAACTTACTATTGACATTTTTTTTGTAACTCTCTTTTCTGTTACATTTTATCTGTGGGATATATATATTTTTGTTTTTTGTTTTTTTCAAGACAGGGTTTCTCTGTGTAGCCCTGGCTGTCCTGGAACTCACTCTGTAGACCAGGCTGGCCTGGAACTCAGAAATCTGCCTGCCTCTGCCTCCCAAGTGCTGGGATTAAAGGCGTGTGCCACCACCGCCCACCATGAGATAATTTTTTAAAGAACTTTTGTCTAAGAAGATATAAAAGGTCAGGTGGGGAATAATATCTGGACTATAAAAAAGATTTAAAAAAATAAAATAATAATAATAATAATAATAAGCTCAAATAAAAAAAGAAGCTATATATGGGCTGAGAGAAAAAAATAAAATGTGGCTCTATCCACCAAATGTCCTATTTGTATATATGTTTGTATGTCTATATAATATGTATATGTCTGCTGTCTATATGTATGTGCACATACATATGTAGGTATATGTGTAAGTATATATGTATGCATGTACACTTGTGAAATTAATGAAACAGGTGGTTGGACCTGCCCAGAGAGTGTGTGTGTTGTGTGTGTGTGCATGTGTGTGTGTGCATGTGTGTATGTTCTCTGTGTGTGCATGTGTGTGTGCATGTGTGTATGTTCTCTGTGTGTGCATGTGTGTGTGTGCATGTGTGTGTGCATGTGTGTGTGTGCATGTGTGTGTGTGCATGTGTGTGTGTGCATGTGTGTATGTTCTATGTGTGCGCATGTGTGTGTGCATGTGTGTATGTTCTGTGTGTGCGCATGTGTGTGTGTGCATGTGTGTATGTTCTGTGTGTGTGCATGTGTGTGTGTGCATGATCTTCTCTGTATCCTTTTCTTTCTCAATGGCCTCTTAAGAGTTAAAAGAGTTCAGAGAGTCTCACCAGGCCTTCTTGCCGGCCCCAGAAAATTATGTATTGTTCCATTATCAGTGCTGACCCATAAATCGTCCACCACTCTCATATAACACTCTCACATGGTATGCATATACCTACACATACAGACATGCACCCAATTTTAAAAATCTAGTATTCACAAAAGGCCTAAGCTCTGAGTTCAGGCTTCTTGGTGAGTTTCATGTACTTGGCATTATCAGGAACTGAATTCTTCCCTCATTCCTCTCTGATAGAGGCTATGCTGGGTAGTTTCCTGCTGACGACCTGCAGTATTGTAGGGCTCTGCTCATGTAACCATGCCCAATGTCACTCTCTCCCCAGCAGATGTCCCCACATGCCACTGAGTGGAACTAAAGCCCACACGGGTCCCTGTCATTCCCAGGGGTGGAGGTGTGCCTTGGTTGCCTTGGAGGAACAGGGAGATTTGCATCGACTAGAGGACACAGCCAGGGCAGGGAACCCGAGGGAAGAATCATAACCCATGCAACCCAGTGAGTCCCAGCTTCTCCATGGTCTGCTGTAAATCGACAATCGCCACACACCATGTGTGTGACCTTGTCCCTGGCATTGTGTATGGAGAGCAATTAGTAAACAAGAAACCATTTTATCTGCAGTCTATACACAATAAACTGAAGCTCAGCCCAAGGCATTCTTGGGAGTCCGCAGAGACTCCTTCCCCCAAAGTAAGCTGGGCTCTAGAGATAATACAGGCAGCAAAAACTGCGAGTGGCGTGTTGTGGGAAATATTTAAAAAGACCAGCAGGCTTCCCGTGCTACTTCTGGCCACTCTCTGCCCCAGCGTGGTCCTGCTGGGCTACTCTCTGTCCCGCCAACTCTCCAGCGGGGCCAGAGCTCCTGAGTTCCCTTTGCTACCACACTAGCCCCGCTCAACGACCACACACCCCATGGTCAGCCACCACAACACACAGCAACCCGGTAGAAACAAACCTCTAGAAGCTTATAATCAACCAAACAGATTTATGTATCAATAAATTCTCAATTTACAAGTGCCAATACAATAGCTTCAGAACCAATTGATAATGATAAAAGCTGTCCACTTAGATTAGACAAATTATCCCAATTATTCTAACCATTATGATACCATAACTACCTGTGGCTACTTAAAGCCAAGCTGGAAGCTGAGCAGTGGTGGCACACGTTCCTCTTCTGTCTGCCTCTATCTCTGCTTCTCCCTCTCTCCTGAGACATCTCTGTCTCTGCAACTCTTCACACTGCTTCCTTTTTCCCTATCCAATCACAGGCCTCCTGCTGCACTAATATTTTAATGTAATTGGACGGGGGGAAAATCCTGCCTCAGTGGCGTTCCATCAGACAAATGCATTCCAGGTTGTCTGAAGGTGGCGCCATAGAAGGTTCCAGCACGAACAGAAGGTTCCAGAATGGCATTCCACTTATTGTACACACATAGCAGGTCTGTTAGAATGAGTTTTGATGAGCTTACCTGATTGGGGGCCATCCTGGCCACACATCTGAAGAAGGGCACCGAGAGCAGGCTTCTCGGTTGGGGTTTTCTGCAGGATGCACTGTACATGGAGAGGGGTGTGTGTGCGGGCTGTGACATGCAGCAAGCCTACATGGGTTGGAGTGAGAACTGTCCTTCCTGCCACACGGACAGGTGAAAGCAGCCACACAAATTAGGAACAGTCACTCAATGATAGGCAGATAGAGGCCTCCCAAGGGAGGTCCTTCCTGATGCCCAGAACTGGTGACCATGTGACTTAGGGGCTTGACAGATGTGACAAAGGTAAAGGGACCTTGAGGGTGGTCCTGGAGAGATGGAAAGTGACAAGGAGTTAGGGGACCCCTGCAGTCCCTCTGGATGCTGCAGCAGAAAAGGGGAGCTCTGGGAGAAGTGCCCGAAGCTGAGGAAGCATCCTCCAGAGCTGCTAGCTTGGGAGGATGTGAACAAAGTTGAGATGTCTCCAGAACTGTGGTCAGAGGAAGGAATGACCCCAGAGGAGGAACCGCAGGCCTCTCCTGCCGTTGAAGGGAAAAGGGGCCATGTCCTGAGCCAGAGAGGAGGCAAAAAAGCAGGAAACTCCATTTCCCACTGAGCGTCCAGCAAGGAAGGAGGATTGCTTGAGAGCAGACTAGACAAGACCTTAGACCTGAGAACAAACCCATCAGCCTGGGAAGGAAGCTACCCTTCAAGGCCCTCAGTTCAATTCCCAGGACCATAAGAAAAACCAAAACCAAAACAGAAAGCAGATGCGCAGGCCCCACCTGTATCAGTAAAACAAATAAATCAGCACTTCTTTGGTGGTGGTGGGGGGACTGGGACTCCCCTCTCTCTCTCTGACAGGGTTTTAGTGTATAACCCAGGCTGTCCTAGAAATCATGATCCTCCTGCCTCAGCTTCCTGCGTACCACTTATAGGCATGTGCTGCTGCTCCTGGCTCAGCATCAGGTATTTTAAAAGCTTCCCAAGTGCGTCTGTCACAAGCACCTGTACCTCACACAGCGATGATGCATCTGTGTAGCCTGGGACCAATTGGTGTCGCGCTTCTCAGCAGCAGCAACAGCATTACACAAACTCTAGAGACTACCGTGAAACTGAAAATCTAGAGAACCAGAACGGAAGGCCTGGCTCAAAGCTGGCCACAGGGCTACTGGCTGGATTCAGCAAACACCTGGACAGTGTTTTGTTTTTTTTTCCTCTCCTGAATACATATTGCAAGTTTGCCTGTCACAAAACTGAGCTCTTCAAGGCAGCCTATGAGCTGCTCTTTGTCATCAGGGAGGGTCATCGGCTTAGCCTAAAGACACAAGCAAAGCCAGGGCGGTTGATCCTGAGATGCTGAGAAAGCCAAGTGCAGGTAAGCATGCTCTGGTAACCACCAGTGGATGAAGTGAGGGCAGAGCCTGCTGGGATTGCTACAGCTGAGCTGACGAAGAGCACATCCTGGTCTGTACCTGCCTCCCCTTCACCAAGACACCCACAGGTGCAAGCCACCCTCTCCCCACCTCCCTTCCTTGCCAGTCTTCCCTCTGTTAGTCCCCCATTGGCCTAAATATTAAACATTAAAATATTAAACATAAATATCTTATGTTGCTGGACCTCCTTATAAAGTCAATCTCCTTGGCATTTGCAGACGTGTGTGTGTGTGTGTGTGTGTGTGTGTGCACACAGGCCACAGCACATGTGTGTAAAGCAGAGGACACCTCTCAGGAGTTGGTTCTGAAGTTTCCATCTTGTTTGAGGCAGGGTCTCTCTGGCTTCACCGGCTGAAGTGTGTGTAGACTTCGTTCTATCTTGTCTAAGACCTATCTCTACCTTCAATCTTGCCACAGAATTGCTGAGATTACAGACATATGATACCACATCTGATTTCCTTCCTTCTTTTTTTATTTCCTTCCTTTCTTCATATTCCAGGGGTCTGAACTCAAGTTATTAGACATCTCTCAGAGCCTGTTTTTTTTTTTTTTATTGAGACTTATCTTATAGCCCAGGCTAGCCTGAAACCCACAAGCCGGCCATATCCAGCTTTGGTACTGCAGCTACATCAGGGAAGGAGCATTAGGATAGGGAGGACCTAGGCTCTGGTCCCACATCCTCAGAGCTTGGTTCAAATCCCAGCTTCACACTCCTCTGCCGTGGTTCTTGGGGCAAGTGACAGCACTCATCTGAGCTCAGTTGAGACTAAAATGGGGACAATCAAATATCTCCCCCGATTTCTGGGGGGAACAGATACTTTACACATATGCTAACCAGTTACAGGTGGTAGCTTGTTAGCCTCAGCTGAAACAGGAGCTGCGGCCGGTGCCAGTGGGACTGTCTTAGCCAGTGTGAGGCCCAGGGACAAGCTGCATGTGAGGCATAAGCCTGTAGGCCCAGAACTTGGGAGGCAGAGGCAGGGAGGAGCCCCAGTGTAAGGCCAGTATGAACTACACACTGACCTCTAGCTTGGGTTGCACAGGAAGACCCTCTTTCAAAGGAGGAGGAGGAAATGCAGGAGGAGGTACGGAGTCATACCGTGCTCAGGAGCAGGTGTGTATCTATGGCAATTCTACTGTAGAAGAAACTGAGGCCCTGAGGAAGCAGGCTTGCCCCAAACAAATCAGGAATGAACCCCAGATTTCTCTGGATCTAACTCACATATGCCTGGGGTTCTCAGCAGGCTCAAGGAGTTCTGTCAACAGACTCCTTCAAAGGCCTGATGGCCCTTTCCGGCTTAATCATGCCAGAAGGGGGCGTCACCTCCTTCCCACTGGAGAAGGGAGCATGGGAAAGGGCAGCCCTAGGGTCAGAGGGGTGGCCAACCCAGGATGGCCATACCTGGTACACTGCAGGTTTGAACCTGGTCACTGGCTGTGGAGGGCCAACAACACTGTACCTCGGGCTCCATTAGAAACAGAGAAACATCCGGCAGGTGCCATGAGGAACAACAGAATGGAGGAATGGGAGAGCAGAAAGAGCAAAGTGGGTGGGAAAATGGAAGAAAAAAGAATGATCGACTATTTATCGACATTTTTACCTTATTTTGGAGGACACTAATTTCGTATTTTTTAGTAAAATAAGATATTATTTTAATATTTTATATTATTTTAGGGATTGAACTCAGAGTTTGGAGCATGCTAAATATGAACAATCTCTGCTTCTCTCTCTTTTTTGTTTTTTTGAGACAGAGTTTCTCTGTGTAGCTCTGGCTGTCCTAGAACTCACTCTGTAGACCAGGCTGGCCTGGAACTCAGAAATCCGCCTGCTTCTGCCTCCCAAATTCTGGGATTAAAGGCGTGCGCCACGCCACCACTGCCCGGCTTGCTTTTCTCTTTTTACTGGTATAGTTAATGCATAAACATGTGCAACCATGTGAATTACAGTTACTAAAACCTTTGTACCCACCACCAATCTTAAGACTACAGCAGTTTACCAATGATTTGTTATTACAGAGGCCAGCGGGTCTCCGCCTCCATTGCCTATGGAACACACGCATGGATCTTTGAAAATCATTTATTTCTTCACTCTGGCCAGAGGATGTCTTTCATGTGCTTTGTTTGAGAAACACGGATTTATTTCTCTTCTATCCAATTCCCTTGGTTTCTGTCCTCCTCCTGCTCTTCCACCCCCTACTAACCCTCCCCTCCCCTCTCCC
>JADRCD010205178.1:27778-54807 GCA_019843815.1 Montemys delectorum | reverse complement strand
CTCTGCCTCCCAAGTGCTGGGATTAAAGGTGTGTGCCACCACTGCCTGGCTGCTGTAACTTCTTAAGTGGGTTCCTGCCACATAGTGTTCTCAAGTGTGCTGTCATACATGTCAGGGATGTATGCCTGTGGTGGTACAGATGGCAGGAGGAGTCTCTCCTTCTAGTGAAGGGGATGGTGTGGTTATCAGAGGCACTCCAGCCCCTTTCCTTCTGGTCCTGAGAATGTGTCAGGACCAACATGGCTGGGTAGAAGGGGCTGTGTGGGAAGGCGGGCTCATCTTGCTGCACCAGGGCACTGACCAGCCCACCCATGGGCCACGCCCCTTCATCCAGGAGGCAGATGGGCGGATCCTGCAGGCACTCCTGGAGAAGGAAGATGAGCTACAGCAGGTCGAACTGGCCAGGCGGGAGCAAGCCCGAGCCGATGCAGCCTGGATGAAGCAGGTCATCGAGGAGCAGCTGCAGCTGGAGAAAGCTCGGGAGGCAGAGCTGCAGCAGCTGCTGAGGTGAGGGGACCTGAGGGCAGGAAGCTCTGTGAGATACCCTCAGGTCTCTGGGTGGGCCGCTTTTGTTCTGAGACATCTGTCCTTGTAACTCACTTAACATCCCCAGGGAACACGTCTTTGCTAGTGGCTTGGGGTAGTGACCTAATGTTCTTCAAGGTGGAAATCATTATGGTTCAGAGTAACGATGTGTTCATGTCAAGTCTCAAAACGGCGTGAGAAGATTGCTTCCAGTGTGGAAATGTTTAATGCTGCTTAGCTCTGTAACACCTGGTCTGGGTCCTAGTGTGCTCCTGAAGATAGTGCTGCCATGGTGCCTTGGCTGCTCTCTACCTTCTCTCAGTGATCGCTTTAGTGCCCAGGGAGTGGGACTGCTGTCCTATGTGCCCAGCTTTGGGGCCTGAAAGTCCAACCCATAGATGGAACTAGCCAAATAATAGGCAATATGCACTGATGTCTAGATACCATTATTGGATCCTGACATTGAGGTTGCTAGCTATCTTGTGGCAAGCCACTCATCATCCCAGGAGTGTGGTGACTGGGCTTGGGCGCAGGCAATAGCCTCCTCCTGTCTCTGGCCTCATGGTTTTATTGCCTTAGCGCTAAATGATGACCTAAAGTACTACAGACATGTCCTTAACTGTCAACTGGGGAAGCCGATGTGGATGCTCTTGCCTGAAGTTTGGTGGCTGCATGTGCTCGCCCATCCATCAGCCTTTGGTGATGGTGTGGAGCCTCTCTTGTACCTTTTGTGTTTGTCCAGGGAGGAGGCCAAGGAGATGTGGGAGAAGAGAGAGGCAGAGTGGGCTCGAGAGCAGATTGCTCGGGACAAACTGATGAGTGAGGTAATCCCCCCCCCCCCCATGCATTTGATTTGGAGTGCTTTACCAGCATGTCTCTCAGCACCTCATCAGTGGCAACCCCCACAGCTGCACCCTGCTCCTCCACTCTCGAGGAGCAGGCTCCCTAGGATCAGCAGCTAGCAGTGCAGCAGCGTCTGTGAGGGCTGCAGGGAAGGAACCCAGCTGCCAAGTCCTTGTCACCCGTGCACTGAAAGCTGTGCCAGAGTGGACTGGAGTGATCATGTTTATGTGTGGAAATCTCGGGCCACAGTTGGTGGTGCTCACTTTTGTATAGCGTATCCTGTGGCTTTCCATCACTTCAGTGTTTCTCCTGCTTGTAGCCATGTTATTGTCCCCTCCTATACAGGACACATATTGGCAAGGCTGGTGGTTTCTTGGTTTCTGGGCTGGACCATGACCATCAGATTGTTCTGGGTCAAGGTCCAAGTTGCAAACAACAGCAGGGGTCTGCTACTTGGAGAAGTGGAGGGGATGCATGCATGGCTCCATCCCAGCTACCTGTGTGGCTCGCCATTGCTGGGCTGAGTCTGTGTTTCTCTGAAGCTCCTCCCTACCTGTGGAGAGGGCTTCCCAGTGTTTTGCTGTCTCTTCTCCAAAGCACTACAGTGTCCTGTAGGTTGGTATCTTTCAGGGTTTATTTTGGCTTACAGCTCTCAGGTTGCAGTTGTCACTGAGGGAAGCCAAGAATAGAAACAGATGCCATGCAGGAATGCTGCTTGCTGGCTTGCTCCTCATGACTGGCTTAGCTTACTTCCTCATACAACTTAGGGCTACATGCCCAAGGGTAGTACCATACACGGTGGGCTGGTCCCTTCCCTGTCAATCATTAGCCAAGAAAATTCCCTACTGGCTTGCCCGTAGGCAGCCTGATGGAGGCATCCTCTCCCTGAGGTTCTTCTTCCCAGATGACTCTAGTGTGTGGAGAGTTAGAAGAACAAACTAAATTAAACTGACCAGGACAGTTGGCATGGATGTGAAAGAGCAGTGGCCCACACTGGGCCTGTGGCTCAGGCCTGCGCTCTGTGTATTAGGGTGTGGATTAGGCTGGGTTGGTAGGGATGCAGCTATAGCCAGGGTGAGGCTTGGGACAGGTGTTTAGACTGAAATGCAAACCTTCTTTTCCCCCTTGGCCAGGTTCTGACTGGGAGGCAGCAGCAGATCCAAGAAAAGATTGAACAGAACCGGCGAGCACAAGAGGAGACCCTAAAACACAGGGAAAACCTCATCAAGAGTCTCGAGGAGGGGAAGCAGTTAGCCCAGCGAGCAAAGGAAGAGAGTGAAGAGCTGAAGTCAGCCAGGAAGCAGGAGCTGGAAGCTCAGGTGGGGCCCAAGGGCAAGGGTAGCCTCTACAAGACAGGACCCTGGAGACAGCAGCTCTGCAAGGGTCTCAGGACCCTGCAGAACAGAGCTCATAGCTCCTTGATTCCGTTGCATTGCTTGCTTACATCCAAGTCCCTTTTGATTTCTGTAGCAGCCTTGACATTTTAAAAGGATTCTGTGCGTGTGTGTATCTGAATGTGGGTCTGTGTACTTATGTGTAGTGTCCAAAGCGGTCAGTAGGAGGCACTGGATCTCTTGGAGCTAAGTCATGAGCAGGTGAAAGGCACTCACCTGTGTTGGCTGGGAACTGAACTGCTTCTGTGTAAGAGCAGTTTGTCCGGAGCACTGAGCCGAGGCTCTGTGGTGCAGGCTTCTTCATCTGGTTTCTTAGTCTGTGGGAACCAGGCTAATGTCACTGTCCCTTTTCTTCTTTCTATCCTGTTCTCCAAACACATGGCTGCATTTGGAGTTGTCACATGGTTCACAGCACCATCCATATGGCCTTTCCTAGTCTTCAGGTTCTTGTCCTGGCTGCTGGTACTTGCCATCTGTGTCCTTGCTTGAAGGAGGGCTGTGCCCTATGGGCCTTATCTCTGGTGACTCTGTTCTTGGTGTCCAGGTTGTAGAGCGCCAGGTCCAAGAATGGGAAGCAGCCCGGCAGGAGGAGGAGGAAGAGGAGGAGGCCAAGCAGGCAGAAGAGCTCTCCAATGCTCTGCTGCAGCAGGAGGCGAAGACCATGGTGGAGGAGGGCTACCAGCCCAAGGTGGGTACCCGCCAAGTGTCAAGCCACCATGGCCCCATCCTGAGTTTTTCTTGTCTCCTCCCTGTGTCTGTCCCAACTGGTTATACCCTTTGTTCAAAGGCTGCCATTCCTTGACTGGACGGCAGATGGTCTAAGAGTTCTGCTGCAGTCCCTGCTGCTTCAGCCTTTGTAAGACCAGGCTGACAGCTGATCATGTGCCTGTCGACTCTGTTGGGGGCAAAGTGCAATCTAGAAGAACCCTGGCCATAGCTGGTGAGAGGTGACAGTGGGATCAGGTCCCAGCTGAGATTATGTATGAGCCCTGAGCAGGGCATCATGGAGCACGTAGGAGCAAAGGCTGTTATGCCTGTCCTGAGGGACCGCTGAGTAGGCTGTCTGGAGCTAGGGCCACCTGGCCCCTGGCATTCTGAGGGTGTATGCTGCAGAGAGAGCATTCATTGCTTCCCTGTCAGAGAACCTGGGGCCTGGGTGGAGTAAGACTAGAGTAGGTCTTCCACTTGCTGTAGAGCCTGAAAGCCCTATAGACAGGGCTCTAAGCACAGGGAACAGCATTTCCAAAGTCACCTGAGCACACACTTCCAAGAGCACACGCTTCCAAGAGCACACGCAAGTGTCTCAGGGCAGGCCATAAAGAGCCTCATTTATGGCGCAGAGTCAAGGCTTTCTCAGCGGTAAGTGAAAACTCCCAAGTATGCTCCCAGTAAAAGGGAGTCAGTTCCCAGTGTTCCAGGCTGCTGACCTGATGAAGTGTTATGCTTTCTCTCCTCAGCCTCACGGACACCTCAGAATTGCCTGGGACTGACGTTGAGCACAGAGAAGCAAGCTGACTTGATACCGCTGTAGAAATTGTACAGTGTTGGTTCTGGCCAAGGCTCAGGGTGCTGCTGGCTAGTTGAGCCATGCCTGTCAGGCACATCATGGTCCATAGATGTCAGGATGCCATGGGTGTGCAGTGCCCCCGAGAGTTCTTCCTGCCTTCCTCACCCAGACAGGCCTTATGGACTCACGTGTTCAGTGTCGCCAGAGATCATGCAATGCTTTATAAGTAGATTTTAGAATTACTCTAAGAAGAAGTCATATTCCATGACAGGATACACAGGTTCCTCTCGGCTCACCTGTCACTGTCAGCTCAGGGAGGACCAGCCAGAGGGAAGAGGGAGCCATTTAGGTTTTAAAATTGCTGTTCAGAAGTTATTCTATTGGAGGCTCATAGGTCTTGGTGTAGTTATTGCCAGTTATGAGCTGTGTAGCCCCAAGGACCACCTATGTATTGTGGAACAGTCTGGAAAGACGGTGACAAGGAGCCCTTGTTTGGAAGTATTGTGAGAGCCACCCATAGGGGCTGGGGTGCTCAGTGTGTGGTTCTTAGCCCAGCTCCACACCACCAAGAAGAAAAGAATCCTACAGAACATTTGAGCCCAACACGTGCCACCCCTCAAGAGTCCTCAAGGTCACTTGGTTGGCTAGCCTGATAAAGGCAGAGGCTTGACTAGGGACTTCCTGAGTGTGGGGAAGGCCTGTGTGCAGCCCCATGGGAATTAAGTGCCCAGAGGAACACATGGCACTGGAGAAATGGCAGGAGACTCAGAATGACAGATGAGCTGTGTCCCCACTGTTAGATCCCAATTCACCTCTGCAAGCGGCCATGGGTCCTTGTAGCGACAGTTGGATTGTTACGACTAGTATCTTTCTGTAGCCTTCCTCTCATTTGCTTTTATCCCTGTATTCAAGTTTCTGCCCACTCTAGCTGGTTATAGGGTGACTTCTCTGGTTGTGGGAACCCAGAGTTAGCCTGGGCTTGAGGATGGCATCACTTCCCTTCTGCCATGGAACCAGTTCTCCATCTGTTTCATTTCCTGCCTTGGTTCTTGAATGTGGCCCCCACTGTTTGTTTGCATTACACACTTGTGAGTACTCGCCCTTTTCAAGTGCTCACTAATTATGAAGTAAAGCTCTGTGTCTCAGCGTCACCTCAGGCTGTCTCTTTCACCTCAGGCTTTCTATTGTGGTAGGCTGGTGGGCACTGGGTGTTGCTGGCATGTCATCATGTAGCATAGGACCCTGTTTGACTTAAAATGGTCCAAGATATCTTGTGTCGGTTCTTCTAACGATCATTGTGTATAGAGATGGGATGCAGCTGCTATGGGCATAGACTAAGGATGCTCTGAGCAGACAGCCTGTCCTCTGGGATGCTCTCCTCAGTCTCCCTAGGGAAATCCTACTGAAACTGGCTTTTCTAAAGCTCCTTGCGTGACTCCAGATGATCTGCACATCTTCAGCCTTCAGAGTCCCAGAGGTTGTGAGGCTGCCTGTGTGCCGCTCCACGGTGCTGATCCTCAGATTAGCAAGCCCGCAGCTCCCCTGTGTTCTTTTCTCCAAATGCCCAGTGTTCCGTTTCCCCAGTCATTGCAGGCAGGGCACTTGTAAGAGTCCTCCCTGCGATCATGCCACCTGAGCTGTGACTCCAAAGACTGCACTGAGCACTTAGACCTAACTGGCCACACCACCTGCTTCTAGCTGCCAGCCCAGAATTATTTCTGAACCTTTCTGGGCCGTGGAAAGAAATTAGTTTCTCGCCAGGCAGTGGTGGCGCACGCCTTTAATCCCAGCACTTGAGAGGCAGAGGCAGGCAGATTTCTGAGTTCGAGGCCAGCCTGGTCTACAGAGTGAGTTCCAGGACAGCCAGGGTTATACAGAGAAACTCTGTCTCAAAAAAAGAAAAGAAATGAGTTTCTCAAGATGGCTTAAGGATTAGATGCACTTGTCGAAAATCCTGAGAGTTCAGTGCTTGAGACCGGTGTGATGGAAGGAGAACAGACACGCATGCACATGTGCATACTAGCTGGTCTTTGCTACTTTGTGGGTTCTTTTTCCTACCTTTATCCCTTTTACCCCCGTTTCTCCCCCAACACTAAGTAGGAAGGAAAAAAGGAGAGAGATCCCTGAACCTAATCTCTTCCGTTTCTTCTTTTGGGCACAACTAAGAAACCACACCAACCTCCCTAGAAGACCATCGACCACCAACCACACCTCTCTAGGCCCTAGCATTTATCTACCCTCTGAAAAGTTCCCAGAATTCCAAGCATCACACAATGGCAGAAACTCTGCATCTGGCAAAACCACACCTCTGCTGGAGCATGAGGCAAATCAGTGAGCCGGGAAGACAGTCAAAAGCAGTCCCATAATCCCACAACTGAATTGTCACTATACACACACACACACACACACACACACACACACACACACACACACACACAGAGCCAGTGAGCACCTCTAGGCTTACCTGCAGTGACACTGGCTTCTTCCAGTCATCACCTCAGGAGTGCAGCCCTTGAAGATTCAGATCCTGACACCTCCCAGGCCTTTCAGGGTGACATGAGGCAGGCCTCTGGCTTTCAGTAACCTCCACATCAGTACTTCCCGGGAGGGCAGGCTTTCTCCCACTCTCACACCCTTACCCTGGAGCTTCTGTCCTGTGCTAGCTGGTCATCAGGTGAGTCCAGACACCATCACAATCCAGAATTCTGTCTGCTGTCTATATTCTCAGCTCTAAGTCGACGCCATCTGTCCTGATTCCAACCCAGAGTCCTCAAGTTTCTCCCACCTCAACTGTATTGTTGAAGGAGATTTGGACTTCCCTCACCCCATCTTTTCCTCAGGCTGTAGTCGGCCCTTTTATACACTCAAACCTGCAGTAACAGTCAACTGCCTCCAGTGGCCTCCCAGAAGCCCCCCTGAACACACCAGCCTGTATCCTGCCTCAGGAAACAGCCTGGGACCAAGTTACCGTGCAGGCCCTGTGAGCGCTCATTCATTAGGGTGCCCATCCACTCAAATAGCAGCAAGCTTCCAAGCCAAGCTCTAGAGAAACAGTCCTGCCTGGGTAGGTTCAGAAGTTGCTCAAAGCAGTAATCACAGAATCCCAATTTTTAAGGAAACAAATCTGCATTATGGCAATTTCTAACAGGATAAATAGTATCTTTCATTCTGGCACGTGCCGCCCGGGCTGGTTTACGTGGTTTACTGGGGATGGAATCCAGCCAGGGCTTTGTACATGCTTGGCAAGCACTCTGCCTATTGAGCTGCTTCTTCACGGCCTCTGCATCAGCTCCAGCTTCCAGGTTCCTGCCCTTCTTGAGTTCCTGTCCTGGCTTCCTTCAGTGATGGACTGTGATGTGGAAGTGTGAGTCAAATAAAACCTTTTTCTCTCCAACTTGCTCTTTGGTCATGACGTTTCATGGCACACAACAATGGAAGCTCTTAGGACAGACAGGAAATAAAAATGTAATAAATTTTTAAAAGTCAATGATGTAAAAGGCAAATGCTAGTGATAATTAAAGTTATAAGCTAAGTGTGAGCCAAACCCTAGCTCCTATGACATACCCGTAGCAGGTAAACTCACTCTGTCCTGTGTGAGTGTGGGAACCTTGTCAAGGCCAGGCCCCTGCCTCCAAGCACCAGGATGGGACTACATGGGACACAGAAAGCCATTCTGAGGCCTTGCCACATGTTCAGTGAAGCCAAACTGTACTGGAGATGCACACAAGCTTTGTTCAGCTGTGCTGAGGACAGAGGGCCCACAGGACCTTGTAAAGCAAAGATGGCTTGGGACCCTCAGCTCACAAGTGGGCACTTGATAATCCTGCAGCTATGGCAGTCACATTCAACGAGGGAGAGTGTACAGCCCTGCTTGGCCCAGTTTCCGGTTCCAGTCAGTGCCCACCGCACAGCAGTCAGATGTCTCCTCCTGGGCCCAGGTCTTCTGTCTATGAAATGAGGATTAAGGTGTCTTCAGTGGGGGGACTCTTGTCTCTGGGACAACCAGGTCTTGTGGGCCTGCATGTAGCATTACAATAGATAACAAGAGATCAATCCCCCCTCCCCTCAGCTCACCCACTCTGGAAATATCCATCCGCTGGAGGGAAACACATGACCGCACACTTAAAGAGATGATTTATTGCATAACCAGTGGGCACAGATTCCAGAACGATTTTGCAGGAGGGGATAGTAACTTCAGGATGCTGACTGAGAAGCCACCAGAGGAGGATGAGTGAGGGATTAGCACCGGGTATGCAATGTGTCTTCTTTTCTCTATGCAGCAAATTGCTTTGTAAGAGCGTGGGTTGTATCCAACTAGGACAAGGAAGGAGACTGGACTGCGAGCTTCTGAGACGGAGGTCATTGCAGTCAGGGCAAAGCCCAACCCTGTGCAGTTAGAGTCTCAAGTGCACACAACACTGGACTTTGGCAAGCAAGAACCATGGTGCTGAGGCCACGGTGCTGAGGCCACGGTGCCTTCTGGGAATGGAGCTTGGGGCAGGGTCTGCTCCATCAATTGTATCTTCATCCTCTCCGTCTTAGAAAGTGGGGTACACAGGTGGGAAGGCAGAATACCAGATTGGGGACAGAGCCGCCCCATTGGATGCAGAGCTCACTCCTGTGAGGCGATGGAACCCACATGCAAAAAGTGGCCAGGGTAAGTGTTGAGACAAAATGCATTTGCCTACAGGAGCAGTATGTCCTAACCGCAGGTCTCAGGAGGCACTGTGTGTGGCCCCTCCTGCTGTCTCAAGCCTCCGCTCAGGACCTTCAGCCTGAGGAGGACATGGGACTGACTCTGAACTCTAGTGTTCCTGAGAGCATGTGGAAACACTGTAATGGACCCATGTTCCCTGATTTCCTGTGGACAGTATTCTCCGTGGCAGGTCTTCAAGATTTAACGGGACGACACCACTCCGCCTCTAACAGAGGCTTGTTCTTCCCGGGGATGGTGGGAAGCAGCTCAGGGTGGGAAGCAGCTCCAGGGAGCCTGCCGGATAGAGCTCAGGGTGGGAAGCAGCTCAGGGTGGGAAGCAGCTCAGGGTGGGAAGCAGCTCCAGGGAGCCTGCCAGATAGAGCAGTGGTCCTTGAAGCAAGAAGAAAAGCTTGTCAAAGACAATGCCCGAGCTCAAAGCCCTCCTGGACATGCTACCGTGAAGCGGCACTTAGGGCTGCCACGTATCGATGAGTGGGCAGGCCTCTGGAGTGCCAGTTTGGGCCGTCTGAGCTGTGAGCTACTTTGAGGTGATGCTATTTCCAGGACACTTTGGCCATGCTGTAATGGGGATTATGAGTCAGGCTCAGCACTGTGAGGTCACCTCACTTTGGCTGTTCTACAGGAGACTGATGGCTGCCTTCCAGGGCTGGCTCACAGGTTCACTCATGTGCAGGTTACAGACCCCAGCAGAGGCTGAGAGATGCAGCCTAGAGGCCATGGCTCACTTCCGCCTGTTCAGTGGGCATGTCTGGATTGACTGTCGACATTTCTTATTAGAAAAGTGTCATAAAACAACCCACATTTCTGGTACCTTGATAAACCAAAGCGCTGGCAGCTGAAGTCTACTTTTCTATAGTGGCATGAGGGGTATGAGTGGGAGAAGCTGCTGTCCTCATAGGCTGGGTGAGGTCCTCAGATGCCCTTGGCTGTGCACCCGGCTGGGGTCACAGCCACTGCCTGCTCCCTCAGGTCAGGGCCTGACTCCACCCAGACAGAAGAGACGCAGTAAGCCGCCATGGCCGGCCTCTAGCATTCAGAATGACAAAGCGCCTTCAGCATAGCAGTGTTGGCCAGTGCTACCGTGGCCTGGGTGTCAACCTCTGCCCTTGGGGAGCTTTGGGCACATGGGGAACATTTCTGGCACCAGGCTTTCTAGTCGTGAAGTACCCATGAGGGGATGGGGAAACTGAGGCCCTGCGTTTTACCTGGGAAGGAGACAAGCGAAGGATGTCAGCAGGACCTTCGAGGCTGGCTCCCAGTCCCTCTGCCTTAGGTTCTGAGTGAACTCTCTGGCTTGGGGGAAAGCAGGCCCCGACAATGGGTGGTGCTCCTGCTCTGAATGAAGCCAACTGGAAGCTGATGTAGAGGGTAGATTTGTAACTACTTTTTTGGATAGTATAGAGACTTCAGTGTGATGGTAAAATCTTTATAGATAAAAAAAATCAAGATAAAAATATTAAATAAGACAACACTTAACATGATACAAAAGTTAGATCAGCTCCTTGTCACTCCCAAGAGAGAGACGTGCACGCTCTGTAGGAGGTGGGAGGCCCTGCCCTCTGTGCATGCCTGGAGACCCACAGGGTGGAAAGCTCACTGATTGCACAATGCTTGGAAGGAACAGATGTTGCTGATTTTTTTTTTAAATCCAACTTTCTTATCTCTTAAGAAAATGTTTTACTAAAAATAGCAATTATAGTTTTAGGCATGGGTAGAGATTTTAAAGGATGGAAAAGTTGTAACAAACTCTGAAACAATAACTTTTAAACACATGAGGTCATGACCTAAGCACTTGGTGACAATCCGACATGACAGAACTAAGCTGCAAACAGGCACAAATAAGGCAAGGGTTAAATTACAGTCAAAAATCTGTTAGAAAACATGCAAAAATAATACTGAGTTTTCTTTTAAAAAGTTTGAAAGCATCATTAAACATTTTGTAAAAGTCTGAAAAGTTCATGCCTGCAGCCGGCTTTTCCAGACAACAGGCGGACAGCGCCTGAGCTCAGCTGCTGTTCTCTTTGGTGGTGATTGTGACCAGCTGTTTGGCAGCCTTGGCGATGTCATAGGCACACTGGATGACCTGCTGTGTGACCAGCTGCACATCCGTGGGCAAGCTCGAGTCTCCTGGGAGAGCCTTTCTGCACTCTGACTGGAGCCGGTAGGCACTGGAAGTGAGTAAGCGGAGGGAAGTCCTCACCGTGTCAGACTTGGGTTTCTGAAAGAAAGTACAGCTGTTTGCTGGGGGCTGCAGGGTGGGTAGCCAGCAGCGCGGACTGAGCTAGCTCCTCAGAGCAACGTGAGCTGCTCCAGAAAGTCTGACTGTTTTCACCTGGGTATTTTATTGTTTTGGTTTTTGTACTTTTTGTTTTGTTTTGTTTTTGTTTTTTGAGACAGGGTTTCTCTGTGTAGCCCTGGCTATCCTGGAACTCGCTCTGTAGACCAGGTTAGCCTCTAGTCTCGGCTTCCCAAGGCATGCCCTATCACTACCCAGCTAGTTGGGCATTTTAAACATTATCAGCTTTGTAACTCGTGGCCTAAGGAGAGAGGAAACACTATTTTAAGGTATTTAGAAAAACAATCATTTAGGTGCTATATCCTAAACTCCATTGCTTTGCCTTGCAGCACCTGATTTAAATATTGATGCCTTATTAAAACCAATGTTCATGCACAGTGAAAACATCTCAAAGCCCTATAAGGGGACATATTTAAAAACGATGTAGCCGGTTGTGGTGGTGCACGCCAGTAGGATTTGCTGAAGGAGGCAGAGGCAGGAGGATCACGAGTTCGAGGCCAGCCTGGGCTACAGAGTGAGTTCCAGGACAGCCAGGACTACACAGAGAAACCCTGTCTTGAAAAACCAAAAAAAAAAAAAACCCCGATGTGATACAAAAACATAAGAGAAAGGCTATGGGCTGTAAAGCTTTGCGGGTACAGTGTTGTCTAGTATGCACAGGGCTCCGGGCTCCTCACCTAGATAACTTAAAGGTCAAAAGGCAGTGCTGACAAGAGTTCATCTGAAGAGTAATGAGGAAGTGACTTACTTTGGGGAACAAGGCTGCCATCTCCGTTACAGCAACGTGAATCCTCTCTGAGCAGGGAATATAGCTGTAAGATAGTGGAGAGATGTTACCACGCAGCTTAGACACTTCTGAGGGGTCACAGAGAGGCTGGACGGGCTCCATCCCTACCCGATAAAGAAGGGGCGGGCGGAGGCCATGCCTGCCTTTGTGCATGCTGTCTCGAACACTCATTCACCCTGAAAGGAACAGTCCTAGGCCTGAAATCTGCAATATGTGATTGGGGCGACAGAAGTGAGACAGTCACAGCTCATTAACACCTCGTGTCTACCCTTCCAGATGTCTAAAATGAGGAGCAAGGGTCCATGTCATGGTCCATAAAGGTGAAGTCTAAAGGGCTAAAAACATTCCCTTAAATTCCAGTTGGCACCTACACATCCCTGTTGTGTGCCGCTGGCCATGACCCCATACAGTTCCATTCATTCGGACACTCTCAGGAGCAAGGAGGGGACTCCTCATCTTTGCCTCTTTCCATAGGCATGGTGGCTGACATATGGTGGGAGAGGGCTTTATGAGGACTCTTTAGCACCCAATAGAGCAGCAGATGGCTGACTCAATGCAGCCTACTGTGCAGGTTTGCAGCCTGAGGACTGACTATGTGCCATAGGATGCAGAGGAACAAACACAAACTGACAGGCCTGAGGGCAAGTTTTGTTTTTTTTTTTAAAGATTTATTTATTTTATGTATATATGAGTACCCTGTCAGTGTCTTCAGACACATAATTAGATCCCATTAAAGATGGTTGTGAGCCACCATGTGGTTGCTGAAAATTGAACTCATGACCTTTGGAAGAGCAGCCAGTGTGCTCTTAACCGCTGAGCCATCTCTCAGCCCCGAGGGCCAGTTCTTAAAGCAACATTGTCACAGAGCAGTGGCTCTGTGTGCAGGGCTGCCCACTGCCCGGGAGGGAGGGACATAGGCACGGGGAAAGCAAAGCACTTTGGAGGCACTTACTTTCTGCAAGGAAACCCTGCCGAGGCTGCAGCAGGTTTGTCCTGACAAAGCTGTTTCTAACCATCACAGACTCAAAGCCTCAAGTAACATTCTTTTCCTGTTTTTTTTTTTAAGCCACAATAAAATTGACTTCTGATAAAATACATTAAAAGCCATCTCTATTTGGAATCTTATATTACTCTGTGTGTGTGTGCACGCGCGCACACATGTGTATGTGTGTGCATGTATGTGGTGGTGAGATGACTGACCCTGACAAGTAAGACACAGGAGAGCTGAGGGGCAGTGGGGGACTTCCTGGACTCAGCTAGAACCCAGATGGAGGTGCAGGCGCACCTTGGCAACCGGGAGGAAGCAGAGGGGTGAGGCTGCCCCAGCTCAGCACATGTCTAGGGAAGTACAGAATGCCACGTCATTAATAAAGAGCAAGTCGTCTAGGCAACGCTAGCCTCACAAGTATAAGCCAATGATTCTGAGATCAACCTTTTCTCCTGGTCTTCAAAACAAAGGAGATCAAATCATAAAAGTTGCTCACAGGATTTCTACATGAAAAG
This sequence comes from Montemys delectorum, assembly GCA_019843815.1. Taxonomy (NCBI): domain Eukaryota; kingdom Metazoa; phylum Chordata; class Mammalia; order Rodentia; family Muridae; genus Montemys; species Montemys delectorum. The sequence continues at coordinate 41,235 of JADRCD010205178.1, read as the reverse complement.
TCTTCTCAAATTGAAGCAAATGCCATACTGCAATCTTTGAAGCCTGAAATGGCTGCAAGGCACCCATTTATATTTCTGACAACATCAGACAGCAGTCAGTTAAGTGCAGTCTGTAGCCTAGCAGTGTTTTAACTGTGTAAGGAATCAAGCATAGAGCTCCAACAAACTGAGAGCACTCAAGGAGTGGTTCTTGTTTAAGATTTCTGTGCTGCACACTGCGGAGGCTGTGGGCACTCAGCTCTATGCAGGAAGGTACTCCTTATACTATGTTAATACCTGCAACTCTAGGTGCACAAAGGAGCCAGACAGCTCTAGAGTGGCCTCCCCCCAGGACATCTCTGTCTGCAAACCTTGGCCCAGGGAATTTTGGGAGCAGCAATGGCTAGATGACTGACCTGCTAGTTGTGAGGTGGCTTCTCCCTGTCCCCAGTACACTGCAGTTTTCTTTCTAGATATATTTACTTTCAGATTACTCTGTAACATGACGAAGGCAATAAAGTACCACACTAATATGGTGCTTAGGTTTCTGGCCACGCTGAGGAGAGAATGGCACTCAGTGGCCCTGCTGGCATGGGCACACCCTCCCAGAGCAGAGTGGCAGTCCACGTACCTGTCGTGCTTGTTCTCCTGGGCTGCTCTTAGGAGCTCCTGGATGTTTTTGGTGATCTGTTCAGTCTTCCGGATAACGTCTTCTGTGCTGGGGAGGGCAGGGCTAGGGATCAAGTGGGGCTCTGCTGTGTCTGGCAATGAGCCATCACCTTGCCAGAGCATACTCCGTTGCCGTCCCTTCCGGTTTGACCTGTGGACAGTTAAGACCGGCTCAGCATGACGAGCACTCATTAGAGGTTTCTGCTTCTATGACTCAAACCTCTGGCACTCGAGCAGGCTGTGTCTGTGGTGTCCTTTATCCTGTTTAGCAGGAGGCTCATAAGCTCTGCCTATCACCTGGCACCTATAGCCACACTGAACCCTTTTCACTCTGTCCTGGGTTGGAGGTTAGGGGTGCTGTAAACAGGGTGAAGGAGGAGGAGGGAACAGTTGATAGAGGGGCACAGCTACACACAGCCATTCCTGCAGGCAGTGCCTTAGGAGACCAATGTGGACCGTGGCTAATGTCTACGTGGCACAGTAGATACTGCATGTCCGCACAGGAGCAAACAGCTCAGAGGTGGTGATGTGAGCACAGAAGACCTAGTTATGACCACAGATACAGGACTGGAAGTGGTAAGGACAGCCATGTATGCACCAACAGCCCACTCCCTGCTCTCTCTTCTGCACTTACACCGTGTCATCTGGCTGAGGATCATAGGCAGTGTTGTCATAGTCACTCTCCGGGGTGCTGTTCTGCTTCTCCAGCCTGGAGGCCTAAAAAGAGAAGGGACCCCATTAGTTCTGAGCACCCCTCGGTCTGCCAGGCTATGTCAGCTTCATACCCAGAGCTCATCTGGGACAGGAACCAGCCCCTTTACTGGAAATCTAGTAAAGATGAGTGAATAGTAGGTTCAAAAAGTGGCTTTTCAACATGTCTTCTTAACTCAGTAACGAGTCCTCAACAGACCCTGGTGCAGCCAACAGTCTGATAGCCACAGGCACACACATGCACACTCTAGTCGTGCAGTCAGTAACAAACACACTTCAGAGCTGGACGCTAACTCTCTTGTTCTCAGATGAGAACAAGACCAGAATAAGCTAGCTGCCCACCTTCAGGCACAATCTGCAGAAGGAGAGGACAAGAGCCCTCTGCAGGTCCCTCCATTACCACAGTTTGGGAAGCCTGCATGGCTGCTGCTAAAAGCTGACTTGAGGGAGGGTTTTCATGAGCTCTCAAGAAAGCCAGCCCCATGCTACCCGTGAACCAAATGGATCAGCCCTATACAAGCCTTAGTTCCAAACCACTTTACTTGTTTTCCAGAATATTTACCTCTGAAAATAACAGCGGAGATTTCTACAATGGGCTGTATCTTTCTAAAGACCTTTCAAGGGAATGGCAGCAGCATTAGACTGTCAGTGTGAGGGGTGTGGCGAGGAATGCATCCTCTGGAGGAGTCTGGTCTAGAGCGTGTGAAAAAAAAACCATTTCTCAGCGTTCATCTCACTGTGTGTGACAATCCCTCATCTAGACGTCCACATAAGGCGCTGAAAAATCTAAACTGATTACTGATTAGCTATTTCCAGCCCTGTAGCCTGCACTTAAGCATGTTTAAGCCACAGTACACAGCTAAGTCGTTTAACTGATGCAGGGGAAGGTGGCAAAGGCTGCGACTGTAGAGGCTTTGCTAAGTCACGAGTGATGTGTAGCCTTATCCAGAAAAATGGCTGCTAGGGGAAGTCTGCATAAGGCCTGTGGTTCAGCCAGCTCTGAGGTGTGGTGTCTTCTGAGACCTGCTACATTTTGCCTTCTCTCCCACAACTCCCCTGCTGAGGCCCTTCACATTTCCTCCTGGACTTCCTCTTTCCCACTCTATGGGAAACAAATCCACCATGAACTTTTCTACCCACTGCACTTCATCCAGCAGGTGATAAGTGTTGGCTTGGAGCTTTATGAGGTTATCAAGCGAAGTTGGTAAATTCTTGCTCCATGGCTAAGTCAGTGGGTAACTGACAGGGAGAGAGGACACCATATTCATGCAGGGACAGTGAAAACAGGGTCTGGTGGTCCTGAGCTCAGAACTCCACCCCTAAGACCTTTCTTACCTATAAAGGAATGTCTGACTAATCTTCACTTTTTTAAAAAAGATTTCAAACATACATGCACACACAAACTGAATTTTAACTATGTTAGACAGTTCACTGAAACTGCTCCAGCGGGGAGAGAAATCTAGAAGACAATGTTGACAGTCTCCACAGCTTCTGTCTTGGGTTTTGACATATGCTGCTGTGTAGGCCTGCTTGGCCTTGAATTTGCAATCTTCTGCCTCCTGGAATCCCACATCTCTGCAGCAGGTGCTGCTGCGTTCCCTGATGTCACATGACAGTTAGAGACGGAATACCTTACCCAGTGATCAGAGGTGGCAGGGTCTGTTTGAGAACCTCAGAAGAGTGACAGCTACCCACTAACAGCATTCAGCAAGCGCTCTTCAAGTGCAGTGCACAATTACTTACGGACTGAGTCCGCCTCCAACAAAGCACAGGACTTCAATGAGCCAGCATTTAAGTTTATGAAAGTTACAGTGAGCATGCGGAGCCAGGAGTGTTAAAGTGCTGCTCTCAAAGCTGTTAACAGAAAAGGTACCTTGTAGCTGCTGGTGGGTCAGTTATTTAACAACTCACCATCTCTCTGCACGGACAAACCACAGAAACCTAAACCAGGACAAAGCTGCCAGGAGCTCAGATGATCCTGGATGGCTTCACTGCTCACTGTGCACAAAACCACTTCAGCGGCTGGTCCCTTTCAAAGCTATCACAATGCCACAAATTAAAAAAAAAAAAAAAAAAAAACAAACTACAAAATTTCATGATGAGTAAGACGGGCCTACCCGACTCTCCTTAACATAATTACTAACAAAATAGGGGATTTCCTTATTTCTCCGCTGTTCCTTAACCAGGATTTGGAACAAAAACTACAGTATACTTCCAGGGCTGCTCAGAACACTGGAAGCCAGTGGCCCGGCAGTGTACTCTGAGAGGTGGAGGCACACACACGGAGACTGGCGGGGGAAGGTGGTGTCTTGCTTTGCAGTTCTCTCCTTTTCACCCTTGCTACAGATAGAGGGAGCTGGGAGCTGAAGGGCAGGCCAACACTTCGAGCTCTCCCCAGCTTCCACAAGAGGAAATCCTCTGGGAACAGGGACCATGTCACTTAAATCCTTTGCACCCTTTAGCTGCCTTTCTTAAAGGTGGGTGTCAAGGAGGCCACCAGAGTGTGAGTCACACGCCAGCCAGCATCTCATCTCTGTTTGCATGACAGTACCAACTGAGGGTAGGGCTTGTCAGATAAGATGGTGCTAACATAAAGTAAGTCAGCAGTTTAAAAAAAAAAGCTGTGACACTTTTGTGCTAACTCAAATATGCTTTTAATAACCGTGGCTCAAAACCCCGGGTGGATTGCCCTGCTATATGTAACCAGTAGCTAGCTAAAGTTAGGTTTGCTTAACAAGACAGTGTGCTTAGAATGTGTGCTCTAGGTGATCTGTGAGGTGGTTAGATAGGTAAGGAGAGGCAGCGTGGAGGCGCACAGCGTGGAGGCCCGGAGGGAGGCCAGCTCTCTCCAGGTCAGATGTGCATGGCTGCATTTGCCTGCTGCTGTGAGAAACCAGGAGCAAAGCGCTGCTGCATGCGGGACAGAGGGCAGTTAGCAAGGGGTGGGGGGCACGAGGGCCAGCACCCAAGCACAAAGCCCAAGGAGCACTGCCCTCCTCCAGGGCAGATCATTCAGAGTGTACTTAACCCTTCGGGCGCTTTCGTCCCTGGACCAGGAAAGTGTGGAGGGGAAGGAAGGCAGAGACGAAGAGGAGGTCACAAGTGCACTCCTCCCAATCTGGAAGTGGAGAGAGAAACAAGCTTGGGAAAACATAAAACAAACAAGCTCCCACCTCCCACCCACAGCTCACACAAGTCCCACAGCTCGATGACAGCTGTGGCACTGTGACCCCTAATGTGGCAAGTGCCTGCTGGGAACTCGGCACTGAGGAGGCTGCTTGTGCTTAAGGAAAACATTCCACAGCTACACCTGGCATGCCAAGCCAGTGGCACTCACTGTTAATGCCTACAGTGACGCTTGCTCTCAGCTGAGGGGGGAGTACCACATAGCGCTATGGATGACCCTGAACAGATGTGCACATCACCCTGGTCCTCAGGACAGATTGGGTGGCACAACCACAGCCTCATACCTGCTTCCTCTAGGATCAAGTACACTACATAAGATACCAAGGTGAGGTTGCCTAAGTTTTGTTTTCAGTTTTATAAAAATAGGTTTTTTTTTTTTTTTTTTTTTCACTTACTTCAGTGGCAAATACATCAATCAGACAATGAATGGTCGTCAAGTGTTAAACCCAAATAAAGAGAAGCTGAGACAATGGACTCCTGGATATATACAGTACTGCAGTTTTACCACATTAAAGTATCACACAATTAAAGTTGGTTTAATTTATTAGTTCTTATCATCTACTTCACATTACACTAGGAATCTTTTTGAAGCGCTCTATGTACTTTGAAGAAATAATTTTGACACTCCAAAGGATGAATGCCACACTCTGAAGGAAGAACTATGGAAAGCAGCTCATGCCTGGAGCACTCTGTGGAAACAGACATCTTCACAATAAATCAGTCCAGAGGACAGAATAGTTTAATGTTTGGAAACCTGGCATCCCAACATGTGCACCACTGTGGTCAGCAAGAGCTGCCACAGAACAGTCTTTGAAACAGACACTTGTGGGTGGACGGACACTTTCAATTATTTACATATTTTCTTCTTTTTTTCTTTAAAGATTTTTGGAGATAAGATCTTACATGGTCCATGCAACAGCTTCTGCTTTAGCTTCCTGAGTGTGCTGGTATAATGGCTGCTTACACTGCATCTTTCTGAGATGACCAAGCCATGCTACTAGCCTATTCGAGGTCAGTAACCAGGCTGCTGAAGCCCAGACTCTCTCAGCTCCATGTATCCAGTCACAGGGGTCAAAAGAGCACCCTGGGGCCTAAGAGTTTCCAGTTCATAAAGGGGGCATGTCTCTGCCTACTTTGTTGTTTTTAAAAAGATTATTTTACGTCTGAGTGTTCCGCTTGCTCGTCTGTATGCCGTGTGTACACAGAGCCCTGGGAGGCCAGAGGAAATGTCAAATCCTCTACGACAGGAGTTACAGCTGGTTGAGAGAGGGCTATGTGCTGTGTGGGTGTCCTAGGCAAGAGCAGCCAGTGTGCTTACCACTGAGCCATGTCCCAGCCCCAGTCTCTGCCCGTGATAACATTTCTGTCAGTGACCTTTACAATTGGCTTTTGTTTGTGGAACTCAGGAAGGAAGCTTTACACAAAGCGCACCAACAGAGGCTGCCTGGGAATTACATCATGGAAGCAGAGGAACTGAAGGGGAGGAGCCGAGCAAGAGCCAGAATGCCCAACTTTGGCCAAACCCGTTCAGTCCTCAAGCCCAGCGTGAGCCAGAGCATCTGCAGACACATTCACTCAGCAAACACAAGGAGACCTGTCAGAGCCCAGAGATCTGCAGGGTCAGAAGAGGGAACACACAGTCAGACTGCACAGCAGAAATGAGATACACAGCAGTGCTACTTACATGAGTGGGGAAGGGTTGAAGTCTCGTCCGGCTTTCTTCAGGGTGGTTGGCTTCTCCCATTGGGAGGTATGGTTTCTGGCCTGATCCAGTCTCATACATGGACATGGGCCTACTGCCCCGGGCAGATGGCCGGCGCTTTAGGGACGAGTGGCTTGCAGTGTCTTTGTGGTCAGAGGCAGTCTGCACTTGACAGGCACTGGCTGTGGCCTGTCTCCTGAGGCTTGAGTTCTCACACTGTAGAGTTTGAAGCTGAAAGAAATGTTTGGCAGTGGGTCTGTGTTTTTGCACACCAAGCAGACAAAGCAAACGTCAAGTACACCAACATAACACACGACCTCATGTGAACATAAAGCTAGCTGGGCTGCAAGGGGAAGAAATGACAATTCCCCCTCCTTCCAGAATAACCTACAGGCTCATGAGAAACTCAAGTCTAACCACCTAAGGAGATGTCATGGTGGGGCCAGAAAACATGTGCGGACAAGCAGTACTCGGGGTTATTCTAAGGCTGTCTCAAGGAAGAGGTTCAGAACATTAACCGTGACTCTCTTCAAGTGCCCCTGAGCAATCTGCAAACGGGGACGCGACAGGGCCACCATGGAAGCAGCACCAAGTGCAAAGCAAGGAAAGGTGAGGTTCAGCCCGGGAAAAATTTCAGTGTCCGTTGCTTTCCAAAAGTCAACAAGAAAAATTAGGATAAATTTTTTTTTTATTACATAGCACTTTTGATATTCTAAAAAATTCAAGCACATCTTTAAAAAAATACAAGGGAACCAAACCCTGATTAAATTTGCTAACTTAATGTATCACAAGACACTGGCAACCTCTTGGACTATATTAGCATCGTTACGTGAAGGGCACTCCACAAGACACCCTGGCTTCTCTTTTCTGCGGGGCTGTTACCTGGCCTCTCGGTGGTAATGCTGGCTCTGAGTGGGCTGGGCTGCCTGGGGCCATCTCACTTTGGTCAGACACTGACACCTAGTGACCTTGAATATTCTTTCCAATTTTCACACATGAGCTGCTTTATGGAATTGTGAGGATGGCAAGTTAAATACAAGTAACCATGTCTATGCTGCCTCAGCCCCGCGCCTGTGTGGCATAAGCTGGGGATGGTGTGAGTCCAACTGCTTACTCTTTGACAGAACGTCCGATTTGACCACACTGTCTTCCAGCGCCAAGGTTTAAGTATATAAGCAACCATGTCTGCAACAGGGGTCCTGACTTTCCAATAGCAAGGTCATGCAGTAATGAGAGTTAACTTTCAAGTTTTGTTTAGAAAGTACCAATCTGTGGAAAATACATCATCACTAGCGGTCGGTCCTCTTCATTCACTAGCACTGTTTCCAAGCAACCATTAAATGTGAAAGATCAGATATAAATCATACTACTTTGCCAACTGTATTAAAAACTTTATCTAGCTCTGAACTAAAAGCAGCACACCCTTTGCTATGTGAACAAACTCCACGTCCCGATCTGTGGTGCCCTCTCCTACAAGCATGGCTTCCTTGCCTATATTTGTAACCTCCTCTTCAAAGAGGGAGAGCCTCTAGATATTCTTGCATTCCAGGACACAGACAAATGTGCGTGGCCTGTTGGGAAATGAACGGGGAACTGAATGGGGTCCAGAGAGAGAGAGAGTAGTGTAAGTGACTACATCCCTAGATGCAGGGCTCATGTGTCTGCCTAAGCTAAAAGCTCTCTGTGGCTATTCAGAGTAGGCTATGAAATTATAAATGCCCTGAACACCATTGCTGCCTCTGAAACATCCAGTCTGGATTTTGAGGTGAGCACAGATCCTGGTCTCAGTTCCCCAGCCCTTCTCCTCACACAGGGATTTGATCCAGGTCCTTAAGCACAGAGGCATGTGGTCTACCAGAGTCTCACCCCGGGTACACCATGCCTAGGAGCTAACACAGAGTCCAAGTTACTTAGGCTGGCCTGGAACTAGTTCTTAGTCCTAGAAGAGTTGGAACTTGTGATTCTTGTGCCTCAGCCTCCAAAGTAGCTGGGATTACAGGGCTGTGTCCAATTAAAAAATTTCATCCGTCTGCATTTACAAAAATGCCCTAAGATAGATTTTAATGTTGTTTATAAGACCAGGTTGTACTCTGTAAAAAGCAAGGCAGGAAATAAAGCTACAGGTAATTCAACAGTTTAGAAACCACAGGCATCTGTAAGATAATAATGGACAAAGGCTCTGCTCGTCAACACTTGCTTATCTGAGTGTATGTGCGAGTGTGTCAGGGTGAGTGCATACCATGGCACACGTGTGGAGGTCAGGGAGTCTGAGGACATGAACTCAGGTCATCAGGCTTGGTGCACGTCTCTTACCCACTAAGTCTCTCCCCAGTCCTTGCTCTACGGTTCTTAGAGAAACTCTAGATACTTGCTTTCAGAGATTTGAGTTGTCTCTAGCAATTAAAATAAAAATAAAGTATGACTGTGTCTGTATGTGCTTGGTGTCTGTGTGTAGTGGTGAGAGGACAACTCTGCGGATTCTTCTCCCGCTTTCTGTGGGCTCTGGGACTTGAACTCAAGATGTTGGCTCCTGCAGCAAGTTCCTTTAGCTGCTGAGCCATCTCACCAGCCAACATTGAGTTTTCTGTGTTAATCCTCTGCATATACACATGTGCACATGTGTGATGGGCAGGCTTGAGTGGAACACTCTCCCTGTATATACGGAGACAAGAGTCTCACTGAGCCTGGTGGAGCGCACTATTTAGCTGGTCTGGCTTGCAGCTTGCTCTGGAGACTCCTGTCACTGCTCCTGCTGCTCGCGCACTGCAGGTGGACCATTGTGCCCAACTGGTTTTTATATGGGTTCTGGGGGTCCTCTTCTTGTCTTTCAGTGTTTGAAATAAACACTGTAGCAATGGGGAGCCCTCTCCCCAGCACATGTGACCTCTATGAACACTAAGAGAGAACTATGGGTGAAAGGGCAAAGCCCGGCAGACCAACTCTCAAAGGCAAGTTTCAGAAAAACAAATCACTCAAGAAGCTGGTAAGTATGGTGACGGCATTAACTGCCACATCTGTGTGACCCTGCTCAGAAAGGCGAAGGACATGAAGTCCTCTGCTGTAGCAAAGGGCTCTCTGGCTCTTGGTCAACTGTGCACCAGCCTAGACGGGGCTGCAAGGTAGGGGAGGGTGCTGGGCCGTGAGAGCTTAGTATCACCCTCTGCATACAGCATGAGGCTCTTATGACCTTGCTCTCTAGCTAGCGGGAGCTCCCTTCTTTGGCTTTCCTTTAGAAGATGTACCTTGTGATTGACTGGGCCTTACAATATTTTGTGTCTGAAATAGCATTCCTCAACAATAGCATAAAACCAAAAGCCAGTCTATTTTGTTCTGCTTAGGGTGCATAGAGAGCTTTTTCTCAAGATAACCAGTGATCACTACGATGCCCAGAGTCTAGGGCACAGCTAGTCTGTCGCTCTCCCATCATCATCCCCACACATGTGCCTTCCTTCTACTGACCTCTCCTACAGGGGAATTCACTCATGCAGTTCCGAGACCCTGAAGCAGGGGTTCTCACTCTTCTTAACGCTGTGACCCCTTAACATAGTTCCTCATGCTGTGCTGACCCCCAACCATAAAATTATTTCATTGCTACTTCATAACTGTAATTCTGCGTTTTCCAATGGTCTTAGGCGACCCCTGTGAAAGGGTTGCTTGATGTCCCCCAAAGGTTGAGAACGGCTGCCCTAGGGGAATGGCTAGTATACTGCTGCGTACACGGGCTGTCTCTCCTTGCTAGTACAGGCAGAATACGTGGCAATCTTCTATGTGCCAAGCCCTGCTCTAAGTGGTGACAGTAGGCTGAGATGCTGGAGAGGGTTGCCAGGGTAGCAGTCAGAGTCAGTGCCAGAAGAGAAAGCACGGCACATGGTATATGCTAGGACTTACATGCTGATAAGCACATGCTTTTGCCTGCTCTGTGTGCATGGTGTGATTAATCTTAAGAATTAGCAATAGGTGTGGAAAATCATATCCAAGCAGCAGCTTCCAGATTCCCAGGAAGCCCAGGATAGGGCAAAGCTATGCTGTCTCACACACACACACTGAGCTGTTAGGTCTCTCCTAGTGGAGTTTACTCAATGTATTTTTAGATGCAAACCCAAGGCCTTGTGTTCATACATACATTGAACTAGAATCCCAGCCAAGCATAGACCCTGGCCCGGGGCCTTGCACATGCTAGGCAGATGTACCACCGCTGGACTATAGTCCCTGTCCTACTCTGAACATGTGTCTCATCAGAGCACTGCATTTCAAACACCCACACACAGCCTGCTTTTGAGAAGACGGCGTGGCCCCAGTGTGTCTAGGTCTGTTACAGTAAATGTTTTCTTCCCTCTGACCACAAACATGGTGACTGGGATCAACGAGTCAACCATCCTGGCATTTATTAACATGTTACCTTTTTCTGCATAATTCTCAGCTCGTCACTCAAGTTGTTATTCACCTTCATTAGCTGCTGTCTCTTGGCCTCAGAAGCCACTAGGGCGCTTTTGACCTCCATAAATTCCTGCACAGTGACTGGTCCATCTGACAAATCTGAATCTAGGCTCTAAAAATAAACCGGGAAAATGTTCACAATCTGAGATGATAATGTTAAAGACTAACAGCTAAAGAACGTCAATCTCCGGCCACGCCCGCTGAACTGCAAAGGTAAACCAAATGAAAGGCAGGGGCACTACAGGACTTGTGACACGTCCTAAAGGAGCAGGCAGAGCACTGCAAACCTATGCGGACACTGGCTGTCTAGAGCTCTGCCCTGACCTGCATACATTGTCCATGCTAATTTAAAGACCTCATTTTTCCATGAATTCATTCATTCCACACCACCTACTGAGCATTAGGCAGTTTCCAGTAGGCTGTAACAGAGAGGACAGACTGCTGCATCCATGGTGTTCACATTCCAGCAGCACGAGAGAGGGAATGACTAACGTGCAGGACTGAGGGACTAGGTGCTATGGACACAGACAATGGAGCAGGAGGGGTGCAGCAGCTGACTGGGCTGCATGGGAAGGAGCTGGGGGAGCTGGGAGGCGTGCTTGAGGAGCCAAGGGCTTTGGTGAGAGTGTTGGAGAAGGTTCCAACCAGCAGCAGAGCTCAGCTAGAGGTTGAAGGGGATGGCAAGAGACTAATCAATCAGTGGAGGGTCAATCCCTGAGGGCCTGGCAATGATTCTGCCTGTCACTGAATGGACTGGCACGGGGCAGTCCAGGCAGGGGTGTCCCTTCTGCCAGTGTAAAACAGCAAATGCTGGACACATCTAAGTTTATCTCCCTGCTTCAAACCTGCAGACCTTTCCAGCCTTTCTTCTTGTTTACTTATTACTCAGTGTCTGTGGAGTGCCTGTCTAGGTCAGTCCTGGGGATTCAGTCTGCAGTGTGGTGGGGCCTTCCAGATCTCTTGGCCCTTTCCCCTGATCACTGAACAGTGGCTTGGTCTCTCTCACTGGGCCCCTCTGGCCTAAGCCTTGAGGCAGCACTGCACTGCCCTGTAGAACTGAGTTTGTCACTGTGGTATCCTGAATCTCTGCACTGTGTGGGACTCTTAGGCTGTTCCTACTCATGACCACCCTTCTCCGGAGGCCATGGCTGTTCCTTCTATGGTTTCTCTGTATAGCCCTGGCTGTCCTGGAACTCACTCTGTAGACCAGGCTGGCCTCGAACTCAGAAATCCGCCTGCCTCTGCCTCCCAAGTGCTGGGTTTAAAGGTGTGTGCCACCACCGCCCAGCCCAGACTTTCTTGTTCTACCTTCTTCACAGGGTACAGGCCAGCATGTCTGTAAGGCCTTGTTTCAGAGCTCTGCATTGTCAAGAGCCTCCTCCTTTGGTGCTCTCTCTTCCAACTTCCTAATTTCCAGCCTGTCTGCACATGCAATGCATACCATCTGTGCGGTGTGTGTTCTACTGTCCCCTCTTCCCCATCAGTGACGTTTTGAGGTGGGGAGCTAAGCACACTGGGAGGATAACACACAGAGAAGCCACTCAACAAATACTTGAGTGCATAAAAGCCTCTGGGCCTGAACACATCCTGGAGTCAAGGCTGATCCTTCACTTGCTTGGGGACAAGGGCCTTATTTTAAGAGCATTTATTTTTTATCTTTGCTTGGCTTGAGTTAGCAGTAAGCCAACTTTACCTCTTTCACAGCACCTTCCAAGGCCTAACCCTTTTGCAAGTTTTATTTTTTCTGTCATGTGCATCTGTGCTTTTCCTGGTGGTGCTAGGAACTAAACTCAGGGCCTTGTATATATTTGGCGAGCACTCCACCATTCAGCTACAGCCCCAGGGCAAGAACAAGTTTTAAGAGAAGCATGTCTGTCCTGTCCTGTGTGAGGTGTGTCCTCTCACCTTCTGCCGGCTTGCCTTGCTTGCTCTGGTCTCCACATCCGTGTCTTCATCTGAGGCCACGCTGTCATAGTCTGGCTGGTCATTGTCTTGGCTCTCAGTGCTGTGCTGGTTACTGACTGTTCTCAATATGAGTTCCACATTGTCTGTTCACAGAAGGAAAACTATTTCAGACTTAAAATATATTTTTCCTCTAAAAAACTACTAAGATGACTTTCTGGTTCAGCCATTAAAGGGTGAAAAAAATGACAGAGAGAGCAACACTGCATTCACACCCACAGAGGCTTAATAGACAGCCACACAGAGCAGCTCCAGTGCTTCCCATTCACCTGCCAAGCACAGACACGCCTCTCGAGCTGCCAGACTGAGGGGGGACATCCTAGGTTTCTGTACACAGGGCATAGCTTCAGCCATAAAAACATAAGATGAAGTAAGGAAACTGGATTGTGACATGCACACAGAGGATGGCAAGTTAAACAGAAAGCAGCTGGGCATGGAGACACTTGCCTTTAATCCCAGCATCAGGAAGAAGCAGATGTCTATAGTTTGTAGGCCAGCCTCATCTACATAGTGAGGTCCAGGACAACTGATGCTACATAGAGAGACCATGCCCCAAAAACAAATAAACAAAACCACAGAAAGCACACAGCCTAGAAATCAGATGCAAAGATAAGAACAGCAGTGGTCAGTCATCTGCACCCAGGCTGGGAGACAGACAAGAAGACACTGGATCAAGTACATGCATGTGCACACTATCAGTAGTGTCTATTCCACAGATGGGGAGCAGTGACTTACATTCTCTCTCTCCCTCCCTCCCTCCCTCCCTCTCTCTCTCTCTCTCTCTCTCTCTCTCTAATTCAATTAGTGCAGT
>JADRCD010205178.1:0-27678 GCA_019843815.1 Montemys delectorum | reverse complement strand
CTCTCTCTCTCTCTCTGTCTCTCTCTCTCTCTCTCTCTCTCTCACATTTAGAATAAGTGTTCAGAAACCTCCAAAGAGTCTTGGTTTATTTTTCAAGTTATGCTCCAATTTCTAATGATGTTTTATAGACAGCTCCATCTGGACAGTGAATTCTGATTTCTTAAGGCATAGTGGTCCTATTTTAACTTTTACAATGAATCTTTAAGATACACCAGCATGCCAATACAAAGATCGAATACAGAGGCTGTAAACACTTGTGAGGAACAGTGGAAACAACCCAGTCTGAGACATGCTGGTCTGTTTCTCTCTAGTCGCTGTTCTATGCATATATGCACATATACAGTCTTGTCCTCAGTGAATACAGTCTAAAAGCTTGTCCCTCACTGAGGTTCTTGGAGGAGACAGAGCACTACAGTTCCTGAGAGCCGCCAGTCACATAGCCTTTACATAAGCCAATCAACACACAACCTTGTTGTACACTCTTCTGTTTAAGGACATCCTATGTAACACACACAGTGGATTCCTGACCACAGATTGAGGCCAACAGCACTCCATTCATGCCAGGAAGATACTCACTGAGCACACACACTTCTCACAAACCTCTTCTTAGCCCCCTTGCACTCAGGGACATTGCTCAACACCTTCCCATTGTGCTCAGGGCCTTTGCTAAAGCAGTGAGATCACCAACAAAAAGTGAGAACATGGACAAACATGGCACCGAGCAGTCTATGCGAGACCACTGACACAGTATGAAACCAAAACATGCAGGAAGGTGCCAGCCTCAGCCTCAGCCAGAAATCCAGACATATGCTTTGGACAAGTATCAAATCTGCTGGTGAGGAGCAACTCCATGTGTATATTCATCTGGGGAAGGTACCATCTCCTGTACAGTTACTTATATAAATACACCTACCTTACAAAACAGAGACTATACTAAACCTTTAAAATCTGTATTACTTTACTTCACATCACTAAGTATTTCTGGAAGATGTCTATATACTAATCATGTGACTGTTCCTCTAGAATTTATTACTTAGTTGTTTCTAATGTTTTTGACATTATACACAATATGAAAACTCTCATTATTCTCTCTTAGGGTGGGCATATTTTGAGGTTTCAAATTTATACAAAGATTCTCCAGACCACAATTTCATCAATTTAATGCACCTTTTCAGAACATCTTTACTCTTGATTGAATTAACAGAACCAAATTCCTTAACAATCAAGAAGAAACACAGATTATTGTTAGTTAATGATTCATGCCTTAGGGGGAGTGAGATATTGACTGGAACATTAATTTTAATGGTTTAAACATCATCTTCAAATACCTCAAAATAAAAAGGCATAGTCCTGTATCCATAAAACAAACAAGAACAAACTTACGGGCTGGTTATGAGGGAGTGGGCCCTATGTCTAGAGAGAGGACTTATAAGAGCCATTCTGAAACACATGCTCAGCAGGCATCCCAATGCTTCTTGCTACAGACATTTAAAGTTTACAGCAGTGAAGAGTAAGTATTCAGAGGCAGAGGTTCTGAATTAAGTGACAGCAGGAAATACAGCTGTGATCAAAACCCTTCATCTCGAGCCAGGCAGTGGTGGCATACGCCTTTAATTCCAGCACCTGGGAGACAGAGGCAGGCGGATTTCTGAATCCGAGGCCAGCCTGGTCTACAAAGTGAGTTCCAGGACAGCCAGGACTACACAGAGAAACCCTGTTTCAAAAAAACAACAAAACAAAACAAAAAGTTTCAAAAATTCTATGTGACATTTACACAATATTTTATACTAATGTAAATATAACCATATATTTAATTTCTTTTTTTATACTCCATATCTTATTCCCTCCCCACCCACCCTCCAACTGTTCCACATCCCATATATTTATGTTCTTTGTAATTTTTTTTTTTTTTTTTGAGACAGGGTTTCTCTGTGTAGCCCTGGCTGTCCTGGAGCTCACTCTGTAGACCAGGCTGGCCTCGAACTCAGAAATCCTCCTGTCTCTGCCTCCCAAGTGCTGGGAGGCATGCACCACCACTGCCTGGCTCGTCCTTTGTAAAATTTAAGAGTTAGGCTTTTGGGTTAATTTCAGGGTGCCAATTTTTTGGGAAAATAAGTGATCAGGAAAAAAATACATATAAGATAAATCTGAATTATACTTAGTAATTTTGAAGCACTGCTTATTCTTCAGGGCTCCAACAGGTACCTTTGTGTCATGATCTATTAGTGAGGAAACTCTCAGGATGGCTATACTTACGACTGCCCCATCACCTCCAGCTCTGGACTGAACAGCATATCCCAGAAGGCCCCAGGCACACTCTCAGGGCTGGACACTTGCCTTTTGACCTGGAGAGAGGACTGCCTTGCTGTCTCCTCTTGGCGTCACTGAGGATGTCGATGACCAGTGTAGCAAACTCATGGGCATTAAACCGAGCTAATTTCTGTCTGCCCTAAGGGTGAGATGAGAATGGGAAATATTATTCAGTGTAAGAATGTAAGCGTGAAGGGCAACAGTGAATGCCCAGGACTGCAGCTTACACCAGGGTCTCCCAGCTCAATCACAGGAACTCAGCCACCATTGCTCTCTAGTCAACACTAATGTTTCCAGTGGCAGCAGCTTCAGACCACTTAGGGCAGAGAACTTAACATTTACATTTCTACAGCACATATCACTGTTATGAAGTATAAAATGGTTCTGGCTGTGTAGCTCACTGGTGGCAAACTTGACAAGCAAGGATAAAACCCTGGCTTCAATCCTGAGAGCTGCCAGAATAGAAAACAGACTTTCAGTATCAATGATTTAATTTGAAGTGAATGAGAAGTGAATCTGGAGGGACATCTCTGACTTTAGAGATAAGGTAGTAGACTGTACATGAGTCTGTTCTTACAGACAGCTATTGTCAGGACCAAAACCCTCCTCATTCCCTCTCTCCTGTCAGAGGCTGGGGCTCCCTTCAATGTTCTATTGTTACAGACAGCACACTGGTGGAAACCATGTATATAAATCTGGCTTGTGTGAGTACACTGTTGCTCTCTTCAGACAAGCCAGAAGAGGGCATCAGATCCTATTGCAGATGGTTATGAGCCACCATGTGGTTGCTGGGAATTGAACTCAGGACCTCTAGAAGAACAGTCAGTGCTCTTAACTGCTGAGCCATCTCTCCAGCCCGGGAAATATTCTTAAATGAGGACTCCTTTATACAAGGAAGGATTTATTTAAATCTGAAGCTTCTGATCAACTAGAAAACAAATTCCCAACCAGGCAGTGGTGGCACATGCCTTTAATCCCAGCACTTGGGAGGCAGAGGCAGGTAGATTTCTGAGTTCGAGGCCAGCCTGTCTACAGAGTGAGTTCCAGGACAGCCAGAGCTACACAGAGAAACCCTGTTTTGAAAAACCAAAAAAGGAAAAACAAAACCAAAAACAAATTTCCCTTCCTTTGTTCTCTCCACTTCCCTCCCACCATCTCTGTCATGGTCTTGGTATGTAGCCCAGGCTATCTTCCAGCTTGAGGTCCCCATCCCAGCTTCCTGAGCACTGAGATCCCCCGAGAAGCCAATAAGCCACCCACAAGCTTGTCAGTGGTGTGGAGCTCACCATGCTCCCCAACAACTTGGAGTCTCCTTTACTATCTTCTATCATTTCTTCTCACGCTTGTGTGTTGTTTGTATCTCTCTTACCAATTCTCAAATTGTCTGTTTCTGTGTATGTATAGGATACTAAATGCCATGACATCAGTCATTCCCCACATAATAATATTAGTAACTTTCACACACAGCCACTTGCCTGGTTTCGAGTTGAGGAGTACTCAGGGTTGACCGGAAGAAAGGGAACGACGGTCGTCTCGGTTACCAAGGTGCTGTGGTTTTGCGTGGCAAGCCAGACTAGCCGAAAGAGAAGAGCCAAAAGACAGAATCTCACCACAGCTGCGGTGGCATGGCTCTGCTGGGAGGCATGGCTCATGCACTGTGAGGGAGACTCAGGGAAGTGCCCTCGGAAGCCAACACGTGCAAAAGCACATGTCTACACATGGGTTATGAGGACAGTAGCAACTGGGCAAGAAAAAGACAGGCCGGCAGCTGGCCACCGCCCACTGGGAGCAGAAGGTAGGTAGGCTGCATGTTACGTCACCTGCATCTGTCTCACGCCTGTCAACTTCGTCGTACACATCCATGGCAAGTTCTTCAAACAAATGATTACTCAGCTGAAAGTAAAAATATCAGAAACACAAGGGACAACAATTAACACTGTGACGTCCTCACCCTTTATCTCCAGCGTCCTACCCAAAGCCAGCGCTAGAACAACAGCATTTCTCAGGCCCTGCTTTTCGACACATAGGCTACTGCCACAGAGAAGGCAAGAGTGACTGTTATACACCCTCTTAAACACAAGTTTCCCCCTCCCTCCCCGCCGCTTCCTGCGTTAGCCAGCACCTCAGAAGTCTCTGCTGTCCTGAGAATTTTTGTTTGCTCTACCAAAGGAAGGGGTCCTACACCCCCAGCAGAGAGAAGCAAACCCTCTAGTGGGGATGGTGATGGAGCTCAGTGTCAGGATATCTGCCCTGCTATGCAAGGCCTTTGACTAGCTGGGGCAGTGCTGGGGGTGGGTAAGGATGCTACTGTGTGACACACGTCTCGGCAAGGCTTCCTATCAAGGAAAGCACAAGGTGGCTTCCCAGTGTGGTGTGGGGTGCAGCCCACAGCACAGCCATACAGACCAAACTTTCACATAGCAACCAGGAACTGGAAGACTATCCAGGTCTCCCCGCTGAGATAGACTGCCGCCTCAGCCACGGGTTCTGGCTCCTCTGTCTCACAAAACTCACCCTGCAACCCAACAGCTATGGCCTCTTTATTGCTTTGCACCCTGTGTCTTTCTTTATTGACTGTCCCGAGCCCCATGTAAAAAAGCAGGGTATGAAAAATTCTGTCATTATAGTTCCGAGAAAGAAAAAACAAAGATATGAAAAGGAAATAAAGGCTGAGGGAATATGCCAAACACTGAGCATGTGCTCGTAGAGAGCGAGGTAACTGAGGACGGTCACATCTCCTTTTAAGTTCCCTAGTGCCTTTACATTAACTTATTGTTCAAAACAAACCCTGCAAGAAGGTGCTCGCATATGCTGAGAACCCTCTGGGTTCTACCTCCAAGGGTTTGGACTGAAAGCTGTTTCATTGTCACTAATGGCGACATGGCCAAACTGCTGAAGACCAGTGGCACCTTAGACATGGTGCTAAAGAGACCATTCAAAGCCAGCAGCGAGGACAGAATAGAATTTACTACTGTCTCACTTTACAGATGAGGAAACCGAGGAACAGACATTATTAGCTGTAAGACTTTCAGAATGTTAACATTTCATAATTCAAGAATACACTTTTTTTCCCTATTCTATTTCTTTCATTTTTTCACTAGGGAGGAAAGAGAGAGTATGAGGCAGACTCAGGAAGGGAAGGAGAGAGAAAGAGAAAGATGGAAAAGGGCAGAGTGGGAGATGAGTGCTGCCCTGAGCTGCTGAGAGCAGCCACCTACGAGGAGGCGGCTCTGGATGCACAACAAGGCAGACAGTGTCCTCTCCCCAGCACTCCTGTTAGAAGGGAGATGGTGCTTTTGGGGCTGATGTGAGCTGGGTCAGCCGGACACACAGCCTAAGGTCTTAAGGGCATAGGAAACTATGGTCAAGGTATTTATTTAATGCCCACTCCATAACCCCAGGTTTTGTGTGGTGTCCAGCCCAGCCAACAGACAGAGTAAGAAGGAGTCTGATGTCCTGCATAACAAGTCTGCTTACAGACTACAGGAAGTCCAAGGAAAGCAAACACCCTTGTGCTGCCTTGAAAGCTCGACATCTTACTGCTCACGAGGTAGCTTCCTTAATTTAAGAAAGGCACAACACCCTCAAACACACAACTGTTGATACAGAACACAGAGACACCAAACAAATTGCATAAAACATTTATTTCACAGTATAATTAAGTACTAGTAAGGATAAATCCACTTTATGCGATAGTGATACCGTATGAGGCTCTAAAATCTCTGAAAGGGAAGGAGGGGAACCACAGGGCAGGAAACTGAGCTGTCCCTACACATGGAAGCATCAAGCTCTAAGTCTAAGAGGAGCCAGAACCAGGCAAGGCAAACACGCAAGCACATGTCCTGGAGCAGGGCTCCAAGGCAGTGACTTTTGCCCTCATAGAGCTGATTCACAGAGCTTCCCCAACAATGTACGTACACCCAACCGGAGGGGAAGTAAGTGGGAGCCTAAGGGTCTTTAAAGGTCACAAAAAGAAGCAGAGGCTCTCAGTTCTGAAGCAGGGACCACTGAGAACAGGTAAGGAGTGAAATCTCACAAGGTGAGCAGGAAGCACCTAGTGAGGCTTCATGGGAAAGACGGACAAAGGGCCTCTTGCTGGTTAAGACAAAGATTAAAGTGATATTATGATCCACAGGCCTGGGCAAACTCTGAGCACACATAGTGGGTCCAGACCACAAGCTTTCAGCAGCATAAATGTAACAAGCTCCAGGAACGGCATATGATTGACGGGCAGGAGTCACAGCACTGCAGTGGACGGATGTCCAGACTCACTGCCCGACTGGCAGCTAATATCAGTCCTCAGTACCCCATGTGATCAGGAAGGGCACCCCGCACACCCCCGGACCCTGAGACACACCCACAACTTTGGCGGAAACAATTCTCTGTCATCACAGGCAAGGGCTGCATTTTTAACAGAAAAGAACACAGGCTGTCTGAAGTAGTCAGCAGACTGGATATACTAACATGCTTTTGGTCTCTGTTGCCGCATACGGGCCGACAGCATGAGTCTAATTTAACTACTATGATGCAATAGGTAACTGACTGACAACAGGGACCAACAGGGCTTCCATACTGGGGTTCCTAGGGAAGAGATACTCACAGATTGCAGTTTCTTTTTTGCAGCTTTTGCCAACTCTGACAAATCCAGGCTGCTACGAAAAAGCACAAAACCATTAAGCAAGTAAATAGAAACACACTGTGACCTCACTAGAAGATTAAGACACCCAAGGGATGAGACATTACTGGTTATGGAACGATTCTGTAGCCAAAGAGTCACTGAAGACTTAAACAGTTTGTTCAGGACTCACAGAAACCCAATAGTCGGTAAAGAGCAAACTGCCCCACACCAGGATAACAAAAGCTGCTGTTCAGTTCATCTCTAGGCCTTGGGGTATGGCTCAGTGGGAAAGTGTCCAACCGGTGAGCCACTGAGTTCCATCCATGGCACAAAGAAAAAGGAAAGGCCAGACAAAACGGAGAGGAAACAGAAAAGGCAGAAAGACAAGCTCATAGCTACAACAGCAGTGAATGATCTCGGCAGCTCTGGCAGTGCTGGCCCAACAGGGCTTCGGGGGTCACTGCGGTGGTAACAGTCACCGTACCTTTACAGGCTGGGGCTATAACTAAAGGCTTTTTTGCTCAGTTCATGAACTAAGGATGGCTTTTATATTTTTAAACATTTTTGAGTAGAGAAGGAAAAAGAACATTTCATTTCTCAAAATGTAAAAATGCATCCAGCCTGTAACCCTAAGAGCCCACTGACAATCCACAGGACACACTGAGCAGCCATGACATGCTAACAGTGCAGATTAATATAAAGTGTGCCAGCACCCATCAAAGGCAAAGCATACCCTGTTTCCTGACACAGAAACACCTGTGACTACAACCTAGAGACACAAAACAGCAGGACAACTGGACAAACAGTGGCGGTATCCCTGACTACGAGTCCGCATCAATGCATCTGTCCTCTGGGCTCTTTCCAAGTTAAGTTTCACATGGTGATTTACTTACAGCCGTCTTATTTCCAAAGTGAATAGCCGTAAAAGAGAAAAATGTATGAGCTCTGTTAAACACAACGTATAATACACTTAAATACTGTAAACCAAGGCAGTACTGGGCAGATAAACTAAACCGGTCCTTACCTGTCTGCCATCTGAGGGATTATAAAGTGCTGTCCGTTTTTATGATCTGAAACAGAAACCAATTATGCTCAGATCAATTTTGAGATCACCTTTTTCTTTTCCAGTTTAAGTTTTCCAATTAGCCATTTTCCATAACCATGTGCCACATGGGAGAACAGAAGTTCTGAGACTGGCTCCAAGTTCCCCGAAACCTGTCCAGTTCCAGATATCACCCAGTAAAAAATGCTGCAGAGCCAGGTTAGCTCAGAGCAGGCTCTGTCAGCTCCTGGTGGCAGATGGCAGAGCTGCACTGACCCTGGGAGAGGTTCAAACAATCAGTGGAAGCCAGCCAGGGCTGAGCAGGCATGCTCTGACTGCAGCTTTGGAGGGACCCGACCTTGCAGTCTGCTGAGTCCTGTGCCCTTAACTAGCTTTTACAACATTTACATTCCAATGACAAAGCCACTCCAGGCACCTACGTGGGGTTTCTGTGTAACTGGGAGGCAAAGCCTGGGAGCAGGAGCACATGGTTCGCCTGCATCTTACTTGGTAGAAAGCTGCTCTACCTCACAGACAAGCTCATAGCTACATTAGCAGTGAATGACCTCGGCAACTCTGGCAGTGCTGGCCCAACAGGGGCTTTGCTGTTCTGTATTCTGAACAGCAAGCAGAAAGCAGAGGCCTGTGCCTGCAGTCACAGCAGAAGGGAAGCTCAGACAGAGGGACTGAGCTACACAGGAAGACCCTGGCTCCAGTCTTGCTGGCTCCTGAACAAACACTAAAAGCAGCCCTGCCCACCCCCCCCCCCCCCCCCCAGTGCTCTGTGCACAACAGGGTGAGACTCACAGGTGCTCCATGGCTCCAAACTATACTCCTGATTCCGGGGCAGCATTACAGTGTGGTTTGAATTTGTGTTTTGTTGCTATTTACATACCAGCTTCAGGTTTTGCTTTTTTTTTTTTTTTTTTTTTTTGAGATGGTCTTGAACACCAGGGCATAGGAAGTGAACCAGAGATGGGGAGATGGCACAATAGGCAAAATCTCTGGCTGTGAAAGTCAGCTGTGGTGGCAAACACCTGCACTCAGCACTCCCATAGGGAGATGGGAAGTGGAGACAGGAGACTGCCTGTCATGGGCCAGCTAGGCTGGAGTACAATGCGGAGACAAGACCCAAGCTCAAGAAAATGGAGAGAATTGATTTCAGTATGTTGGCGTGCGCTTGCGCACGCACGCACGCACGCACGCGTGCACGCGCGCACACACACACACACACACACACACACACACACACACACACACGCACGCGGTTGCATGCCAATAACCCTAGCCCTTACGTGGACGATCCAAGCTTGAGGTCATCCACAAACACAGCAAATTCAGAGACCAGCTTAGATTGCATGAGATCCTGTTTCATTTCTTTTAAAAAAACACTTTTATGTATATGCATGTTTTCCCTGCATGTATGTCTGCATACCACATGTGTACTTTGTGTCCAGAGGCCTAAGGGCAATGGCTCTCTAGGAACTGGCAGTCCTGAGACAACACATGGGTGCTGGGAACAGAATCGAGGTCTTCTCCAAGAGCAGCAAATGCTCTCGACTACCGGGCCACCTCTTCAGACCCCATGCAGCATCCTGTTTTACACAGGTTTCTCTGTAGCTCTGGCTGTCCTGGTTCTCCTGGCTTTGCCTCCCAACTGCTGAGACTCAAGGCAAATACTTCCTCTCAACTTCTTTTTCCACTCTTGTTAGTTTTTTTTTTTTTTTAGTTTCTCAAGACAGAGTTTCTCTGTGTAGCCCTGGCTGTCCTGGAACTCACTCTGTAGACCAGGCTGGCCTCGAACTCAGAAATCCGCCTGCCTCTGCCCCTCAAGTGCTGGGATTAAAGGTGTGCACCACCACCGCCCGTCTTTTGTTAGTTCTTTAGAGCAGGAGCTTGGGGTTTTGAAACTGGGGGTTATGCTGCACACCTCTATTCCAGGACTTGGCGGGGCAGCGCAAAGAGGGCTGTATGAATTTGAAGTCAGCAGAGTATAGGAGTGTGACTCCTCACAAAAACAGTGAGCACATGAGAGTCAGTGCTTCCGACAAAGCACAAATTTAATTTAACAAAGCATATCTAAGACCTTTAATCCAAAATCACAAGCCCCTCCTTAGTTTATAGCTTTAGCTTTTGTAATTAGCTTCTTGAAATTATTATCTGAGTATTTTGCCTTTTAGTTCATTAATGCCCTAAACTACATTAACTGATTTTCTTTAAAAATTTTTTTAAAATTTTATGTGTAAGAGTGTTTTGCCTATGTGTATGCATACTCTGTATGTACCTGGGTGCCCAAGATCAGAAGACAGTACCACAGCCCCTGAAACAGGAATTACAGATGGCTGTGAGCCAACTTGTGGGTGCTGGGAACTGAACCTGGGTCTTCTGTAAGAGCAGCAGGTTTCTGACACGCCAAGCCTTTGCCCAGTCATGTTAACTGACTCCAGTCAGTTATGTTCCAGTGGCTATGATGGAGTTCTCCTTTTTATATATTGCTGGACTTACTGTTTACTGAGGACTTTTCTGTCTATTTATGGGGAACACCATACCCACCTTTCCTTTCTCCCCTTTTGCTGGGTTTGTTACCCTAACACACTCACACGAAACCGCAAGCATTCTCTCTGTTCTTACTCTCTCTCCTGAAGAGATGTATTTTTATTTTATGGAAGTCTTTTGCTTGCACACATCTGTGCACCATTATGTGCCTGGTGCTCATAGAGGACAGAAGAGGGGGTAGACTCCTTTGAAACTGGCTGCCATGTGGGTACTGGTGCCAAGCCATCTCTTCAGCCCCTTTCTATTTTTTTTTTAATTTATTTATTTTTATTTCATTTTATTGCGCACTGGTGTTTTGTCTGCATATATGTCCATGTGAAGGTACCTGATTCCCTGGAACTGGAGTTACAGACAGCTGTAATCTGCCACGTGGGTGCTGGAAACTGAACCTGGGTCCTCTAGAAGAGCATTCAGTGCTCTTAACTGCTGAGCCATCTCTCCAACCCCTCTTCGTGTTTCCTGAATCTGACATTTTCTTTAATGGGATATGTTGAGGTACAAATTCAAATTCTTGAAAGATACAGTTTTACAGGGCTGGGAACTCAGCCCAAGAGTTGAGTGTTTGTAGCACACATGAAGCCTGACACCCTGGGTTGGGTTCCCAGCACTGCCAAAAGGGACTAGGGAGGAAATGTGTGTCAGTATGTAAAGAAGCATACATATAAGATCATATATGGGGCTGGAGAGATGGCTCAGCACTGACTGCTCTTCCAGAGGTCCTGAGTTCAAATCCCAGCAACCACATGGTGGCTCACAACCATCTGTAACGGGATCTGATGCCCTCTTCTAGCATGTGGGTGCACATACTGAAAGCGCATTCACACATGAAAAAAATACATCTTTTAAAGAAAGATTATACATTATAATCTCCTTTTCCTCTGGTGGACTTTGGTAGTCTGAGACTTTTATTAGTACATATTTATATGCACAGTTGTATTATGATCTTCCTATTGTTGTTTCTAGCCAAGATTAATTTTAGAGTTATATGCTTTTCATATCCAAGTATTTAATGTTTAAACTTCCTGCAAATATTGTGTTAAATAAACCCCATAAACAGCCTCCCCCTACCCGTTTCTGAAACATGGTCTCACTATGTAGCCCTGGTTGGCCTGGAACACACTATGTACACTAGACTGGCTTTGAAATCACAGGCATCCCAAGTGATGGGATTAACGGTATGTACCACCAGGCCCAGCTAATACTACAACTTTTGATACTGTATTTTCATTTTCATTTAGTTGACTGGTAATGCACACATGTAATTCCAGCACTTGGGAGACTGAGGAAGGACTATGGTGAGTCTGAAGCTAGCTAGGACTACCACATGCTATCTTTTCTAAACAACTATCCAGCCCCATATACATAATATGTATGTACTAATTTCCCTTGAGGTTTTCTTTGAGACCCATGGATGACTTAAAAATCTGTTGCTCAGCTTCTAAGTGCTTAAAAAATTTGATCTTTATAAATGTCTAGCTTAATTCTATTATAGTCAGAGAATAAATTTTGTAGAAGTTTAAATTCTTTGGAGTTGCTAAGGTTTATCACTCAGACTATGGCTTACCTTGCTAAAGGTGAACTTACAGAGGCGTGTGTGGAGTCTGCGTTAAGAACTGCGGTTCTGCTGGGTGTGGTGGCGCACGCCTTTAATCCCAGCACTTGGGAGGCAGAGGCAGACGGATTTCTGAGTTCGAGGCCAGCCTGGTCTACAGAGTGAGTTCCAGGACAGCCAGGGCTACACAGAGAAATCTTGTCTCAAAAAACCAAAAGAAGGGGCTGGAGAGATGGCTCAGCGGTTAAGAGTACCAACTGCTCTTCCAGAGGACCTGAGTTCAATTCCCAGCAACCACATGGTGGCTCACAACCATCTATAATGGGGTCTGGTGTCCTCTTCTGGTGTCTGAAGAACAAAATGGTGGTGTACTCATATACATAAAATAAATAAATCTTCAAAAAAAAAAAAACAAAAGAAAAAGAAAAAAAGAAAGAAAGAAAGAACAGAAAAATAAAGTAAAACAACCCAGAGGAACCTTCTTCCTGTCTGTCTACTTCAAGTGTCACTTCTCAAATTGTAAAGAGAAGGCTTCTCTGTACCTGTTCTGCAGCTCCAGATCACAGGCCACCATTGCATCCACAGAAGGAAGACTCCACCAGCTTGATGGGACTTCAGGTCTTGTTATTCTTAGCAAGGATTTACTTTTAAAGCTAAACATTTTGTCCATAGCTTTTAGTTCCATTCAAAAGGTGAGATGGACTAACATGTACTTGCTCCACCTTGCCCCCAAACGGCTCCTAATCTTATCGCACCATCAGGGTAAGGAAGCTCTGCACACATGCATGTGGGCACTGTGCATCAGGAGCTGGCAAACCCTGAGCCCATGAGATGACTCAGAATTAAAAGTACTTGCTGCCACTTCTGACAACCCAAGAGTGATCCTCAGAAAACACATGGCAGGAAAGATTCCTGCACATTGAACTCTGTTCTGTGTGTGAGCACACACATCCCAGTGTGTGCTCCTCCACAAACATGATTTTTAAATGGAGTTGGCAATGTCTCTGTATAGGGCTGAAGAGACAATGCTTTAGGCTTTGTGTTTATCTGCTGCAACTGTGCAATTTATCCAGCTCTGCTGCTGTTCTGTGACAGCAGCCATACACACAGTAACAGCAGGCGCGGTTACCTTTCAGCAACATGCTATTTAATAAAACTGGTCCCAGACTGGACTGGCTCAGACTGCAGTTTACTGAGTCCTGTTCCAGATCACACACAAGACCAGGTAAAGGCCAAGCTCATTCTGACAGCTGCTGAGACACCTGAGCAGTTTATAAAACCAGATGTCCGGAAAATAGTGTCTAGTCCCCCTTCATAAGTGGTGTCACACCTGGGTGACCCTCTTTCCTTTATTAGTGTGGGATACTTACAGATTTCCAGACTTATGAGAGGGATAAAAATTAATTTCATCTAGTGAAGACAGAGTGAAGGTTTTGAAGAGCCAACTAGGCCATTCCTGTCCTCAGCATCCTTCTAGTAATGAAGGCTCTAGCTCTGCGCGTCTACTGCATGGTATGTGGAATGTAGGAGGGTAGAGGGAAATGATGTAATTACAGTATCTCAAAAACATTATGTAAAAAAAGTTTAAAACCTGCTGAAGATACACAGCAAGTTCCCGGCTAAGCTGGGATACATTATGAGACACTATCTAAAATGCAGAACACAACCAAACATAAACATTCTGCATTCATTCCTCTTCCAGATACAAACCTCCCTGACAATGTTCTCCTTTCAAGGAGAGACGCTGTCCTGACGTGTCCTCCAGATTCCAGGTGAGCAAGGCTGCTCTCCTCTCACTCACCTGGTTTCCGGCCACAGAGGTAGAAGGCCAGTCTGTCCGTCAGCTCGTACTGTATTTCTACGAGGCGTTCTGCCAGCTCATGGTGCCCTCCTTGCCTACCAAGAGAACAAAGTACCATTGACACAGCTCACCATCCACCGGCTGAGTCAGAGAGCATAAAGCCCTTCTGCGACACCTGAGCAGCTTATCAAACATGGCTGTCTGGAATACTATGCACGGCTGACTATCACGATCACTTTCAGTCCTTCTGTAAGCTGCGGCTCCTACCCAAGATATCTTCTTTCCTTATGGTGTAAGAGAGTGCATTTTATGCAGTTAATGACTTATGAGAGGAATAAAAAATGACTTTATTTAACGATGTAATGGAAGAAGTTCTCAATAGCTAACTGGAGTGTTCCCAGAATATAGAGCGTTGGGACTTCTGAATCTGTCAGGCAGGATGGCCCCAGGCTTCAGCATTCTGGAGAAGCCCTTGCTTCACAGGGTCAGTTGGCCTCAAATCAGTCTAGAAATCAGAAATCACTTCAAGGACTTCAAGGCAGACTGACCCACTGCAGAGCTCATCCCTGCGGCTACTTCTGCCTCTACATCAACAGGAAACAGCGTTGCTTTTCTTTTCTTTTTTTTTTGGTTTTTCGAGACAGGGTTTCTCTGTGTAGTCCTGGCTGTCCTGGAACTCACTTTGTAGAGCAGGCTGGCCTCGAACTCAGAAATCCACCTGCCTCTGCCTCCCAAGTGCTGGGATTAAAGGCGTGCTCCACCACCGCCTAGCTAGCGCTGCTTTTCTTAACTCATAGTCAAGCTGCTTGGATCCTTTTATCGTACAAGTAAACTTACGCTGAGACACTACTCCATGCAAAGTGTTCAAGAGAAGCTGAGGTGAATGATAAAGTGTCTGCTGTGGATTCTAGTTATCTTCAAAGATCAAATCTAGCATTAGCCAGTTTCTCTCTCGACATAATACTTCCTGACCTACTACACACACAAGTCCAACAGACAGCTTCTCAGTTTGTGTTGATGCACCTAGCAGAGCTCTCTCAGTAAGTGACATAAAGCAGCATGTTGGGACCTCAATGCTGATAGAGCACTGTGCTTCTCTCACGGCCCCACACCTTGCTGTCTCCAGTGCCATCTCCGTGGGGATGAACACTCTGTCCGTTCCTGTCCTCCACCTGACTCTGCCTTTCCTCTCTGAAGGATACTTTAGCTCCTCCTTCACAAGTTCATATTCAAATGACTCCTTAAAGACCATCTGAAATAATGGAATCACTGGGGCCACCACAAAGAAACCTTATGTATGTTCATTTTCTGCACGTATGTGGGCCTATGTGTGTGTGAATGCACATGTATATGAAGGCTCAAGGTTTACATCAGCAATCTTCCTTGACTGCTCTCTATCATCGAGGCAGGGTCTTGACTGAACCAGAACTTGATGGTACAGCTAGTCTTGCTAGTCAGTCAGCTGTGGCGATCCTTTGTCTCTGCCTCCTATGACTGGAACAGAGTAGGCCCCCACTCCTCCATGGCATTTATGTGTTCTGAGGATCTGAACGCTGACCTTCATGCATGCACAGCAAGTACTTTAATGGACCATCCCCACAGCCCCGAACACATGCCCTTTAAAATTGATTCTGTGTGTGACTGTGAGTGTGTATCACGGCATGTGTGTGGCTCAGGGGATGACTTCTGGGAGTGGGTTCTTGCTTTCCATCTTATTGATGGAAGCAGGGTCTCTCTGCCATGCTGCACCGCCAGGATAGCTGGCTCAGGCTTCACGACGCTTCTCTGTCTGCCTCTCATCTGGCTGGGTGTGTGAGAGCACACCTGGCTTTTCCTGTGGACTCTGGGAACCACACTCAGGTGGTTAAGGCAGCAGGGCTTTTCTTGACTAAAGCACATGTGCTTTTTAAGACCCGCTGTCAGCTGTGCATGGTAGTTTCCACATGTCATCACAGCAGGGGGAGGGCGGGCAGCACAAGCAGGAAGACTGTTGTGAATTCAAGGCCAGTCTGCATTACAGAGTCATACCGTCTTAAAAAGGAAAACAAAACAAAACATGGCTGTCCATTTTGACAACAATTCATATACAATCTTGCCTCAATTTTTTCAAGTATTTATTAATCATCTCTTCCAGAGAAGTAAGTGCTAGGACTCTAGGACAGACTTTTGCCATTTCCCGTTGCATTCTTTATGAAGTAGAACATGATCCTTCATAGTTAATAAAATAACAGGAAAAGGCAGGAAAGCTGTCTATCATCCATCACTCAAATCTGCAGCATTGATTAGGCCTCGTCAAGTCACCTCACGCAGCCCCAGATACTTAGGACACAGTATTGTCCAAGATCTTCGCGTCTTAACCTTGCCCACAGATGACAGGCCAATGCTGAAGCACTGTGTCATTGCCAGCCCAGTTATGGTCTTCATGCTTTCAGGAAAGTACATCACTCAGTGAGCCATTTCTCTAGCCTTCTCTAATTCTTTAATTTTTAAAATTAGATATATTGATTTTTATGTATGTAATGTTCTGCCTGCCCGTAAGTGCACCATGTGTGTGCCTGGTGCCCTTGGAGGCCAGAAGAGAGTGTTAGATCTCATGAAATTGAAGGTACAGATGAGGCACCATGGTGCTGGAAACTGAAGCCTGAACCCCAGTTCTCTACAAGAGCAGATGGCAATCTGAACCACTGAGCCCACTCTCCAGCCACCCTTACTCCCAGTTCCTGATCCCTGATCTGTATGGTATGACCTGAAAACCATTGTGCTATGAGGACTGGATGTTAACCACACCAGCTAGGACTCTGCAGTCCTCTCATCTTGTCTGTCTCAGCTGACACACATTTGAAACGTCTTCATCAACAACTAACAGAATATAAATCTTCAAAGGAGCTAAACACAAGCCATATACCCACTTAGCAAGGAGCCCACGGTCAGCACACAGTGCAGTGAGAACCTCAGCCCTCACCTTGCATAATCAACAGGAGTCTTCCCACTAGAATCTTGTGTGCCTGGGTCAGCTCCGTACACTGCCAGTAATTCAGCCTGTAAGATCTGTCCTGCTTTGGAGGCGACGTGGAGTGGAGTGCTTCCTTTTTCCTAAAAATTGTTAATAAGAAGACAAAAAGCGCAAACTAAGCAGGCCTGGACTATCCAAACATAACTCAGTAGTCTAATATCTGAATAATTGACATTTTCATACAGGATGAAAGAAGTTGGCTTGGGCTCCTAAAGACAACAGTCTCAGACAGGTCTCAAGATTCCCTGTTCTCACACTTGAATGGAGTTGCTGAAAAACAAACAGAAACAGAGTACTTGTCAAAAGCATCAGGAGTGATGTGCCAGAGCTGCTGGCCACGTATTTTAACACACTTTATACCAGTAACAGGTCTTTATTTGGCTCAGGAAGATGGGTGGGGGTGGGGGGTGTTCTCTGCTGTTTACAATGGCTGCAGGCGGGTCTGCCAATTTTACCAACAAGGAGCTTGAACTACAAAGGCCAATCTGCCCAAATGCAGACTTGCCAGTAAGAGGTACAACTATAAAGCGAGCAAGAAGCACTTCAAAAGGAGGCGGTTTGGGAGGGAATGGATTTCAAGGCCTACTTCCTTCTAGCTGTGTGTTCTGAGAAACATTCTGAGCAGTGGAGCCTGGGTGCTCCGATGCCCTCTGCCAGTAGGGTTATGGCATGGGCTGAATGTGACGGGAAATGGTCCAAAACTCAGACGCTGCTTCACTATTCTTCTTTAGCTGATCCCAGCGGCTCCAGCCACCCGCTGCACACGCTGTCCACCTGCTCACAGCACTCACTATCCGCATGCACTGTTTGTCCGTCCACACAGTGCTTTTGCCAGGTCACTCTCTGTGGGAAGTGGGCCTGTGCATGCTAAATCCATATCATCACAGAAACACTTTTAAACTCCCAGAAAACAAACCACTCTCCTTCAGAGCTACCCTGCAACTGTCCTGACGCTCACAGGGCAGAGAAGACCACTGGAACCACTCTTTTTTTCTTTTTTTTGGATTTTATTTTTAATTATATGTATGTGCACATCAATGCACACTGAATGCAGGTGCCAACAGAAGCCAGAAGGGGGGGGTGTCAGATCCCCGGGAGCTGGAGTTATACGTGGTTGTGAGTCATCTGATGGGGCCATCTGCAGGAACAGCATGTGCTCTTAATTACTGAACCATCTCTCCAACCCAAGTCATCGCTGTCTTCTTCTTTCTATCCTTATTATTTTTATACACACACCCTTTTACACAAGGACTCACTGT
Source organism: Montemys delectorum (assembly GCA_019843815.1). Classification (NCBI taxonomy): domain Eukaryota; kingdom Metazoa; phylum Chordata; class Mammalia; order Rodentia; family Muridae; genus Montemys; species Montemys delectorum. Next base: position 9,527 of record JADRCD010205178.1, on the reverse strand, counting down.
AGCTCTGGCTGGTCTGGAATTCACTATATAGACTAAGCTGGCCTTGAACTCACTGCTATCTGCCTGTCTCTACCTCTTGAATGCTGGGGACTAAAAAAGATGTATGGCACCCTACCTAGCTATCTTTTTTTTTTTTAAATTTGGTAAAAAAGGAAACTATTTGATTACTAGGAAAATTACTTACACACAGATATATGTCTATGAAGAATTAGTATTCTGAATTGTGCACACGCTCTATTAAGCATCTAGTTTAAAGCACTGCTCCAAAAAACTGTGATGTGTATTTCTACAGCATCTCTTAGAAACATCCAAGGCCCACAGAGAAAGCACCTGCTCACAGTGTAACAGACACCGCTGTACTACAGCTCTAGACGCGCTCTGCCTTCTGAAGACCCCTCTACCCTTGAACCCGGAAAGCTGAAGCAGTTGACCCCCTCCGTCTACTGTTCTGGTCTCTTTTAGATCCTAGGTCCTCTAGAAACACTCTTTTGAAATGGCTATTATTCCCAAGTAAAGAACTTACCAAAATCTATGTGAAAACTGTACCGAAAAAGTACAAATTAATTAATCAATTAAATGAAAATAAAAGAGGAAAAAAAATACAGTTTCTTAGACACATATTTTCCTTTTGTCTAGTATGTCCAAGAGGAGGAGTGAATACCGTTTAAAGGAGAAAAGTCAGTTATTTAATGGTACAAAAAGATGTTTCTTCCTTCTAGTATTGCTTTAAGGGAAGTGGCCCCTCTCACCGGGCCCCACAGACTGCAGAGCAAGCCCACCTTACTGAGATCTTTGGCCGTCACGCTGTCATCCTCACGGCAGGGCAATCGGTGGACAAACGCTAACATCTGATACTTGGCTCTGATGAATTCTGCTTTATTGGGGCTGGTTTGAAAACAAAAAAAGAACACAGTTCACTTACAGCTCTGACACATTTCTCATTCTTTGTGCTGTAAGAAGAGGAAGTGACCCTCACCCCCACTGAAGAGTAAGATGAGCAAAGCTGGAATCCATTTCAGCAGAGCTGACAATACACACAGAATGCCCGCCCTTCACAGCACCTCTCTCGACTGGGCACCTCAAGGAAGCAGCATTTAACCTTGTGACACACCCAGGCACTGACAGAATGTTGCCAGAGCCATGCTTCTCAGCTTCATCTATCTGATCACATCTAGTTCCAAGCCCTGGTCTCCAACTGGAAAAATCATTAACTTCAACTGGGTAAGCAGTAAAAGTTATGTCCCCCGCCTCCCTCTGCCCTTCCCAATAGCAAATGTCCCAGGCACAGCGCCTTCACAGCCCCTTCACAGCCCCTTTGGAGGCTCATCAAAACAGCCACATTCCTTTTCACAGGGCCATTTGTTGTGAAGAAATAGATGTTATAAACATTCCACTTACTGGACTTTATCCTGTGGATTAGCTTTCCGTCTCCCACTCATAATAGAAGCAGGGTCCAGCAAAGAATGTTCCCATATAGAATTAGCACCGTTGTTGTACAAGGTCTCAACCATCTGAAAACAAGAAGTATGAAATGACATTTTATTTCTACAAATATTCAAAATAATCAGTAACAAAAATGAAAAAATAGTCCTGCATTAAAAACACTCCATGCCTGGGGACCACCCCACCACTGCTTCTGACTGTACAGTGAGATCAGGTTCCCGCCATCACTGATCCTGATTGGCAGTGAGACTTAGGAGCGCCACATGGGATCCAGCTTTGCTTGCAGGATAGCCCAATCCCAGCTCCTTGGCACATACCTGTCTGAACACATGCTGTTTACCATTGTGTACACAATTCACTTAACCTATTTAAAATAATTTACTAATAATGATGTTACTGTTCTTGTACATGACTAAATAAAGTAACACAGTAAACACATATCTGAGTGCTAAGCTTTCTCACACCCCACTGTGGTTCATGACCCATCCTTTAGAGTCTTTTTTTTTTTTTTAATTTTTTTTTCCCTTTAGAGTCTTAAAGTCAACCCTAGCACTTTTAATTATTCATCTCTAGACCATTTGTAAATTCTAAAATTGTAAACAAAGACAGATGTAGGTGGAGCATGCTAAACCTTTTACTAGAATGGGCCTTTGGATACTTCTAACAGAACTCTAATATTTTTGGTTGTGAGGCTAGCCTTTAAAGACTGAGCCATCTCTACAGCCCCTAAGTTGAACTTTTAATAAACATCTTTCAACTCGGCTTTCCAAATAGGACTCCTAGAGACGCCTGGCGCTAGTGCAGTCCTCGGGCTCTCATCAGTTATCCGACCCACTTGCTTTGGTGCCTTGGCTCGTGGGAGTTTAAGGGGCTGCGGTGCAGCTGTTACAGATTTAGTGAGATGTGTACTAAGACAAATATTGCAAAACACAGGATTAATCCTGAGTTCCAGGAGAAATGAAGAATGTGTATCTCAAACAGAAGTACAGGGAACATGACATTGAATCCTAAATAAGACAAAGACCCCTGACAAGTGTTAGGCATGCAATCACAACATGCCCACTCAGTCTCTGAACAACAGCAAGAGCTTTTTAAAAAACTGCAGATGTTGAAGCAATTTCTGAGGAATCCCAGTCCATGCTGCTTTCAAAGCAGGAAAAAAAATGTTCTAAAAATATGGGCAGGTACTCAGGAATTTGCCTGTTAATGAAAAGTTTCTCGATCATTTCTTACAGTTTATAGGAAAGAAAGACTTTTAAAAAATAATTTCTTAGGGCTGCAGTGATGGCTCAAGTGTTAAAGCAAGCATTTTGTTGCTCTGCTAGAGGACCCGGGTGTGAGTCCCAGCACCCACATGGTCGGTCACAACTATCTGTGATTCCAGTTTTGGGAAATCTAATGCCCTCTTCTGGCCTCTGTGGGCACATACACAAACACATACCTATAAAAGAAATACCTAAAAAATTAAAAAATAAAAATTATTTCTGAAGTTGGACATGGTGGCATACACCTTTAATCCTAGTACTTAAACAGAGGCAGGTGAATACCTGAGAGTTCAAGGCCAGCTAGGGCTACATAGTGAGACTCTGTCTCACACAAAACACAACTCAACACAACACAACACAACAATTTCTGCTGATAATCTAGAAAGCCAGCGGTGAAAACACACTAGGAAGTTTAAGCTTTATATTGACACAGTCTATTGATGTATTTGGGTATGTATAACTGAGCTTGGGGGAACAAGACTATGGTAGGTGAGCAAAGAGCAGATAATGATTTCAACGCAGGACAACACTTTATACTATACATAGATGTGATGGGACAATACTTATTTAATTATAATCAAAGTAAACTTTTGGGGGGCAGTGTTTCAAGACAGGATTTCTCTGTGTAGCCCTGGCTGTTCTGGAACTCACTCTGTAGACCAGGCTGGCCTCAAACCCAGCAAAGTAAACTTTTATAAGATTTTAAGATGTCCATTGGGCAGTATTTTAGTTGCTAATCAACAATCCCTACAACACACTTTTCCAATTATGAGGACTCCCCTATCATTTACCTGGAGCAGGGTTGGAGGCCATGGTGTGTGTTTAAGATGCCTCACTTGGGAGATATGGCGCCCCAGACTCCGATGAACACTGCAGCACTCGTCACATATGAAAGTTCCCCTATTTACTGATGCCCAGGAAGGATCTGGAAAAAGAGCAACACCTCAGAGGCAAGGATACCAATTGGTTACTATGTACAAGGATGGGCAAAAGATGGCTGCCGTTTGGTTTTTAAGAAAAAACAGGACACGTTTTTTGTTGTTTTATCTGCTTCTCAACATAGGAAGCTGATGGTCCTCCCACCCTGACGGACTGCTCTGCTAACTAGGCTGGCAGCCTCACACGGCAGTCACCTTCCTGTGCAGGCCACAGTCTGCAGCCTAGCTGTGGGTACACACCACAGACACGTGCTCTCAGGGATCGTGAGTTAGAGCGGCAGATTGAGGGAGCAGGCGTGGATCACTCCACTGTTCCTTGCAGTGCTGGAGACTGAATGGGTCTTGTCTGGCCGGGCTAGGCAAGCACTCTATGGCTGACTGGATGACGTTGTTGAGTCCCTTTTTGTGAATAACAGAGCTGTGTGGTCCCACAGTGGATTATCTGCACAATAGTAGCTAAGGTAAATGGTGAACTTATTGCCGCCCAGAGCAGGAAGTCCAGACCCACATGCTAAAAGCAGCTAGAAGAGAACTGCAGAAGGGCTTGGCTCCCCTGCCTGGGGGATGGGGGTGGGGTGGAGGGCAAGCAAGGGTGCCCACTGTGCTCAGGCAGACAACAGCACCCCAGTTTTAGACTACCTTCTGAAAGTGCTTCAGACGAACAGCCGAACAGCCGCAATGGTACTTTTGGTTGAGTACAATACCTTTTTCCTTTAAAATCCCACAAAACATCAAAGAACCTGTCATACAAGGAACAATTTGGTAGGATGGATCTCGGTGAGTAAACTGAGCCGTAGAAACCACATTTCATCAGACTCACCGGGGGCGGCATTAGGTGCTACTCCAGCTGCCTGGCCTAACGCTTACATTTTAAAATTCTTCAATGTCCAAAAGACCTCTGAAATGCATGTAGATCCTCTTTACCATTTTTATGTTTATTCCGACCCTTTCAAACCATATAATGAAAAGTTATAGGACTTCAATCAAGGACAAGCCCTGGGAGCCAGAGTGTACGGTGGCTAAGAGGGCTGATTATGGAGACACACAGTCCAGGGTCTGAATCCCAACCCTGCTGCCGCATCTCCTGCAATAATCTGAGGCAAGCTGCGTCTCTGAGTGTTCTCACGGTGGACCAAATTGGAATAGTGACATATCTCACAGGAGGGACAACTTAAAGAATAAAAATAAAGTGTCTGTGTGTCGTTTGGGCACAGGAATGGTGCATTTTAAATGAACTAGCTTCATTAAAAACAAACAAGAAATCAGGACTGAGGCTACGGCTCTCCTAGCAATTGTGAGGACCTGGCTTTGATCCCCAGCACACAAAGGCAAACACACGTAATCACAGTGGAGCGACTCCTCTAAAACAAAACAGAAAAGGTTTCTGCCAGCTTTACCACAGGTGCTACCAGCCTTTCTACGAAGCAAGGATGGGAAACTCAAGGCGCAGACAGGCGACATCCCTGCTTTCTGCAGTAAGGTATTAATATTGAGACTGAAAGTGTGACTTTGTTTTTCATTATCAGAGATCCACAGTACTCTTGGGGCAAACTAGTCAGGAAAAGGATAGCCATGTTTAACACGCATCACATATCAGTCTCCATTAATCACTTAAACATCATGGATCAGAAGCCCATGGAAAGAATACAGACAACACATAAAATAAAAATTATGCTTTTATGAGTGAGGTTGCATGAAGCCCTTCCAGTTTATCTGGAAGGCAGGACTTTTTAATCAGGTTCCATGAACACAAATGGATTTCAAAAGTATCTGTGCCCCCACCTGGCTTATGCAAATGTTGTCCAGGAGAGTCAAGTATCTGAGCATCTTCTGAGAGGGCCTTAGCATGAGGATTTCAAAGGAGCCCTACTCCTACAGGTAACCTCTTGCCTGAGCTGTGCACAAAAGGCAACACGCATTCCTAGTTGTTCCTCAGCCTTCAAGGTAGCTTCATTCTATTCAAAACAGGAAGGAAGTGACTCAAGCCTGTCTAGATTTTGGCATTCAAGACCTCTAATATAAAACACAGAAAAGGTCCCAAAGCACCACAAATGGACAAGATGGTTCTCGGGGTGGCAAGGGGAGGCAATCTGCTACTGCCATGTACCATCCCTTGGAGAAGTAAGGAACATGCATCCCAAGAGGAAGTTTTAAGTTAGACATGAATCAACTGAACACAGGCAAGAAAAGAAGGAAGCGGAACAAACAACGTCCTTAGAGAAATAATAGTTTGTATAAACCAGGCTTTCAGATAAAGCACCTCTTTTAAAATTGTCCCTGCCTCTCCTTATCTTCCATCTGTTAACCTGTAGGACCCAGGGCCATGAAATAACCAGTACAGGTCACCACCATACCACTTAAAACCAGTCTCTGCTTCCAAATGACAAGATGAAGAGAAAAATCGGCTGCAAGCCGCTGATGTTCACTGCTACATCAGAAAAGTCATCTGATATTTGACTTCAGACGCGAAAGGTCCAAGGACCAAAACAAGCATACACACACAAAATCTGAATCGAGACATGTCAGTAGGGTTCCAATTACAAAGCCAGATCAAATCTTCAAATCCAAATCCTATCTGCAGTAGGAACAGTTTTGGCGGTTCGAAATCGCTGAGTTTACACTGCGAGTGACAGTGTTAGTTTGGTAAGACTCTGAAACCAAACTGCAGCTGAAGGAACTTACAAGGGTTTTGAACTGAGTTATCCTACAAAAGAGACGATCCCCGGGGACTATCCATTGACCACTGCGCACTGCCCCAGCGCTGATTTCCAGCGGAAAAAACGAGGAAATCAAGGTTTGAGCAACACAAGTCATCAGTCCAAGATCATGCAGAGGCAAACTCTGGTGGGAACACGGATCCTCAAACTTGCGCTCCCGACCAGGGGCAGTCTGTCCCCCTAGGAGCTGCCGCCACCCGGGGCCCGTGGGGCGGCTCAGCGGGCGGTCGCGCACTCGCGCGGGACGGGAGACCGGGAAGGGGAAACACCTGCACCCGCCCGCGTCTGACTCCTGTCACTGGCCTTCCGGAGCTGCCTAACCCGTCCCGTCCCGTCCCGTCCCGTCCGGTCCCGGGCCCTCCGCCTGTGCGCTCCGCCGGGCAGCAGGACGGAGGGAGCCCCGGGCCGCGCGGCTGGCAGGCCCGGGGCGGTCTCGCGCCCCGGCGGCCCGGGGGTCGGAGTGACTGGGCCGCAGTCAAGCTCCCGCCCGCGGGGACCGCCCCACTAGGGGTCCCGGCCCGGAGAGCGCGGCGAGGGGGCCTGGCGTCACTCACCAGGCCCGCTGCAGTCGGCGCACACGTCGCTGCTCCGGAGCCGCTTCGACATGGTTCCCGCTTCACCTGCCGGGAACCCCGCGACGGCAGAGGCGGCGGCTGTGCTTCCGCTCTAACGGGTCCCCGGGCGGCGCTGGCGGCGCCTCTCCCCTCACAGCGCCTCGCAGCCCCGGCGCACTGCGCACGCGCAGGGAGACATCCTGCGGAGCCTTGCAGGTCATGTGACCGGAAAGGGCAGTCTTCCTGGTCGCCATCTTGAATGAGGGCAGGGGGCTGCCCAACCCTCCGGTGCCTGTCTCTCTAGATATACTCTCGCAATTGGGGTCTTCCCTTTGGGGAAGTGATTCCTTGTTCCAGGACTGATTAGAACCAGAGGAAGAAGCAAAACCTTGAGACAAAAACTCGATACATGTAATCTCCCAGAGACAACAGTTAAGTTAATTTAGTCATGTCCAGAAGAGGCCTCAGAAGCCTCTAATGTGTTTACCTAATGTGATCGATAGTTACCACGCATTCCTCCATTAGAGCTTTTAGGTACTGTCTTTATGTTACTGCATCCTGTATTAGTTTCATTCACTCTTCAAGGACTCCACACTCGAGGAGAATGGACTAGGTCAGTCAGGATTCTTGGACAGCCTCGCACTCATCTGAGAAGCTGATTGTGTATCTAAAGCCAATAAGGAGAAGGGGGTGCTTGCAGGTTGCACTGGAGGACTTAGTGGCAGTTGTAAACGTCTGGGCAGACACAGCACTTGGTTCTTCGTTGTGTCGAGAAGATACAGTGCCTGAAGTCGTAACTCAAGGGATGAATTTTACTTGTGCATACTGTGGGCCAACCTGGATACTCTATTAGTCCTTTGGGCCACAATCCTAAATCTGAATGGTTAGCTTGATGAGACTGATGTGGGATAAACCTTCACGGCAAGCACTTTGAATTATAGCCGAGCTGGGAATTCAGACAAAACGGTGGTTTTCAACTGGGCGGTTTTCCTCCTCCAAGGGAACAACTGCCCCTGTCTGGAAACAGTTTTGGGGATAGTGAGTGCTGATGGCATTGAACGCCACCCTAACTTACAAAGCATCGGATGACTTCTGCGCACAGAACCACCCAGTTCAAACATTCCAAAGCTTAAAAGCCCACAGACACAACTACCCCGTTATCATGAGGATATCTGGCGCCAGCTCTCCAGGTTCCGGTTCGCCCGTGAAAACTATTTCACGTTGCCCACTTCCAAAATGGTTTCTGACCAATCGTGGAAGGCAGCAGAGGGAGGCTCCAGTCGAATGGTTTGGTCCAGGTCTGCGCGCTCACCCCCGGGCTGCAGAGCCGATGGAAGAGGCCCGATTGTGGAGCGCACCACTGGAGGAGGCTGGGCGGGGGGCACGAGTCGGGGGGCGCGCACCGTAGGTTTTGAGCGTGGAGACCTCGGACTTGTCGAGGGCCCTGCGGTTCCACAGAGCGTTGGCTATCCTGTGTCCTGGCGTGGGGGCGCGGCGGGGCTTTACGGAGCGGGGCTCTGGCCGGTCGCGGGGCTACGTCCCCCGCCGCGGCGCGCGATGGAACGGCCTGCGCACTTCCCTGTTCGGGGCGGTTCGGCCGGCAGCAGTCGGTTCGCGAGCTGTCAGCGCGGGCGCGAGCGCGCGGGGCGCGGGGTGGGCGCGGCCGAGCGGGTCCCCGAGCCGGTCCCCAGCCCGGCCCGCGACCCCGGGCCTCCCGCGCCGCCCACTCCAGACTCGGAGACCCTTGTCGCCCGCTGCGCCCCGCAGTCGCCCGCTCGCCGCCCTCCTCCCCTCGCTCTCTGGCCGGTCGGGCGGGCCCCCGAGACCCCGTCGGATCCAGGCTGGTGGCAGGCGGGCAGTCGGGCCTGGGTGGCGGCCTCCTCGCCATGTCCTCGGAACGCGACACCAGCAGCCGCTTCCCGCTGCACCTCCTGGTCTGGAACAACGACTACCGGCAGCTGGAGAAGGAGCTGCGGGGCCAGGTGAGGTGCGCGGCGCGGAGTCGAGGTCGGTTCGCCTCCCGAGTTCCGGGGTCCATCGAGCACTTACGGTAGACCGGGCCCGGTGCCAGAGGCTTTTGGTCCATTCTCTTCTTTCTGATATCGCTAGGAGTGAGTGCTTATTATTCCAGTTGACAGGGAAGGAAACTGAGACCCCAGAGCCTACTTGCCTTGCGCAAGGCGCAAGGCCACCGGGCTAATGAGTGCCATGTCAGGATCTTTTATCTCAGGCCGACTGGCCCCAGAATTCACCTTTAAGTTTTATGGCCTCGAAGACGGAAGAGCGACACACACACACCCTTTACCCCACCCGTCCTGATGCTGGGGAAGCGCTTGGTTGGTTTCAGTGGCCCGGTTCTAACTGTCTAGTGACCTTGGGCAAAGCAGTTATGTTCCGGGGCCCACTTTGCCTTACCCATAGGATGAGGATGTAGGCAGTGACGGCGGAAACCCCAGTATTTGTCTAAATGGATGGGGCTGGGCCTGGGCCTAGGAATCAGGGTTTTAACGAGCTCCCCAGGGTGGTTGGTTTAAGTTGAGAATCTGCTGCTCAGAGTCCTTAGGACCTTCCTGTTCTGAAGTGCTTTGTTTTTTGGTTTTTTTTTTTTTT
>JADRCD010205177.1:0-10213 GCA_019843815.1 Montemys delectorum | reverse complement strand
GGGAGGGAGTGAGGGAGGAAGACTGATACAAAACTTAAGATAAAATAAGATAAAGCCATTAGTAATTTTCAGATGCAGTGTTAAAATATGATTATAATTAAACAAATAACTCAGTACTAGTAAAATATTTGTTCTATAATATGAGCTAAGTATTATATAAGTGATATATATGTGTATTTATGGATTATCTAATTTAGTTCTCAATAGCTCTATGAAAGTGTCCATAGTTACCATGTTACCAGTTACCATTTTATAGGTGAAAAAGTGAATTTCCAGGTTTACACATAGAAAATAATAGAAATAATCAAGATTCAAATAAAATTTTATATGATTCCAAATACCACCTACACGACTAAGCAGAAATTTTATTATTAGTAGGACTGATAACAACATATTGAGGAGCAGGACTGAGAGGAAGAAGTTGGGAGGACTCCAGGGTTCCCTGCACGGTGAAGTTGGTGAGACTGCCCTAATTTAAACAAATTCTAGAATAGAGACATGAATGTAGTGTTCACAGTGTAGGTGGGAGTTGAAAAAATGGACGTGAGCTTTCCTAGATAAGTATGAAGGAGCAGGGCTCAAAAACATGAGTCCTAAGGAATGCTACAGTTCTGTAAATATGACCATATTATTAAAAAAAAAAAAACATTCCATATAATACAACAGAGGGTTTGTTGGGATCCAGGTAAAAGAGTCAAGCATGTCCCATGTCTCTTTGCCCAGTGCTGAGTAAGAGCAGAGGTATGAGAAGAGCAGAGTTATGCAGCAACTGACTTACCTTGGTGATGCTGAAGCATCACTGTTTTTGTGGACTGATGATGTTGGCCATTTCAGTGCATCCTAGAGATTCATGTTCTGAGTTCAGGGAGGTCATCATACTTTCACTTACTTCCCATTTGTTAAATGCTAGATATTTTTTACATGTAATGGTATAAATATGAAAGACACATACTCTTCTGGTTTCAAAGCATTTACAGTCTTAGTTATGGTTTCCATTGCTGTGAAGAGACACCATGACCAGGGCAACTCTTATAAAGGACAACATTTAATTGGGGCTGGTTTACAGGTTCAGAGGTTCAGTCCATTATCAAGGTGGGAGCAGGCAGCATCCAGGCAAGCATGGTGCAGGAGGAGCTGAGAGTTCTACATCTTCATCTGAAGGGCACTAGGAAAAGATTAGCTTCCAGGCATCTAGGAGGAAGGTCTCTCAAATCCAACCCCCACAGTGACACACTTTCTACAACAAGGCCACTTCTACTCCAAGAACACACCTCCTAATAGTGCCCTTCCCTGGGCCAAGCATATTCAAACCACCACACAGTCATTTCTGGTTACAAAGAAATAAGCAACTTACTACAACTAATTCTGCACATGTAGAGATTTTTATGAGATGAACTAGGCAGACAAAAGTAGGAGCTACGGCTTGCCTGGAGAAAATAGGAAAGACTTGACAAAGAAGGTAGTTTCCTCAGACCCCAGTGCCCTACCTCTGCCCCTGCCTGCCTCCACCTCCCAAGTGCTGGGACTAAAGGTGTGTGCTACCACCACCCTGCTGGCAAAGTAGTTCTCAAGTTGAAATTTAAAGAATAAGACAATTTCTCAGAAGGGAGAAAGGCATATGTGGCCTTTTTTTTTTTTTCAAAAACACCATAAAGAACTTTTATTTGTTTTTGTTTGCTTGGTGTTTGTGACAGTGTTTTGCTTTATAACTCAGGTAGATCTTGAACTGACAAGTAAGCCAAGCTGTTCTCAAACCCAGATCAATCCTGCTGCCTTAGCTTCCTCACCGCTGAGCCACCAAGCCATGCTTAATTGATTCTATACCCCTCCACACACACACACAAAATCATCTTAAGGACTTTAAAATAGCAGATCCTCTTCATATACTAAATATGTTTAAGCATAATTATTTGTTTATAGTCTTACTTCCTGTGATATATCAGTTTCTAAGAAAGTCAAATGCTAAGATCAGGGAAATGTACAGTTAATCATTTCTGGTTTTTAAAGATAAATGTTTGAAGTGGGTAGCAAACACTAAACATGAGAAGGAGAAAGGAGGACCAATTAGAAAATGGAGATGTGCAGAGCGTGGGAGAAGGAAGCAGAAGGCAATCTTCCCTATCCAGGAGATCTGTGCTCCTTGGTGAAGCTGGATATAAAGAATCACAGGGACCAGTCATCCCAAAGGCGAAGAACAACACTGAGTCTTGATGTCCAAGAACCAGTGGACCACACCCTCTCGGATCTGCTTAGTCTTCACTCCATAGACAATGGGGTTCAGCATTGGCGGCACCACCACATAAAGATTGGCCAGTAGGATATGCACATGTCGGGGAATGTTTCTCCCAAAGCGGTGGGTCAATAAAGTAAAGAAGGATGGAACGTAAAACATGAGGATGACACAAAGGTGCGAGCCACAGGTGCTGAGAGCTTTGTGCCGAGCATCCTGGGAGGGCAAACGAAACACTGCTCGGAGAATGAGAGAGTATGAAACAGCGATGAGGATGACATCCACGATGACCATGACGATGGGCACGGAGAAGCCATACCAGATGTTAACAGTGATATCCGCACAAGCTAAGCGGGCCACCCCAATGTGTTCACAGTAGGAATGGGGGACGATGTTGGTTCGGCAGAACGGCAGCCTCTTCAGCAAGAAAATCACAGGAAAGATAATACAGACGCTTCTGACGACAATGGCTAGAGCAATCCTCCCAACTATGGGCCATGTTAGCACTGTTGCATATCTCAGTGGGGCACAGATGGCTACAAAGCGGTCAAAGGCCATGGCTAACAAGATGGCCGACTCACCCACAAACATTGTGTGGACAAAGAAGACTTGGGTGACACAGGCATCAAAGGCAATATTGTGGGCATGGAGCCAAAAGATGGTAAGGGCCTTAGGCACAGTAGTGGTGGACAGTAAGATATCTGTGATGGCCAACATGGAGAGGAAAAAATACATGGGCTCATGAAGGGTCCGTTCTGTGATGATGACCATTATCAGGATGCTGTTTCCCAGGACTGCAGTGACATACATGAGGCACAGGGGTATAGACAACCAGGTGTGATAAGCCTCCAACCCAGGGATGCCAACTAGCACAAAAACTGTGGGGTGGATGATGGTGATGTTGCTAGGAATCATGATGCTCACTATATTGCTGAATAAACAGAAAGAACTCTTGAGTGTAATGCAGAGGTACAAAGATAGATGTGAACTTGTGAACTGCTGAGCTCCCAAGAGAAAGTTCACCTAGAGGCTAGTGGCTGGAGTGTTAGAATAGCTTCTGGCTCTGAGTATTTCATTTGTACAGTTTCTGTGGCAATGTGCTTTAAGAACCAATAGAAGTTATACCTGCCTCTGTTCATCCTGTCCCCAGTGATCTGACCCACCCCCATCTTTTAACATCAAGTCTACCATGTTCACATAAGCACAAATGCCTGCTACCTCGCTTGTACTTGTTCCATCCATAACATTTTGTTCTGTGTTTACCTAAATTTCTCTCCCCTTCCTCTTGTTTGCCTCAATCTTAGCCTTAAAATAGCTTCTCAAAACACTACTCTGTAATGTGTTCTTAATATATCTCCTTCCTGAAGACATACTAACTAAATGTCTTGAAACTCAATTATATGTAATCGTATTGTTTATCCGCTTATTACCTTAAGCATTTCTCAGAATGGTTGTCCTCATGACTCCCTGTGATGGACATGGGAAGTCAGGTGGACACTGGAAGGCAACTAAGGGATAGATCTGTCCACCCTGGCCCAGATTCACAGCCTCCCTTAAGGCAGTAAATAGGGGTCAGCCAATGAAACTGAAGGAGTGATTTTCATCACTTTCCTCATGAATCTGTGCTTCAGAGTGTTCCACACGAACACCTTTGATCAGTTCTATATCTCCTTATCCACATTACCCTGAAGCCCATAGAGCTTCAAACTGTCTTAACAAGAGAGAATCATCTATTCTGTCTCCCTGCCCTCTACTAGCTCCAACATAGCTTTCTTGCTACTCACTCCTTCACTCCAAAAGTAACCAAGTCTCCCTGTTACTAAAAAGTGTTCCAAATCCTCATCTGTCTGACTCTCATAGAATGCTTGTCTCTGAAGCTAATTCTCTGTCTGCTGTTTGGACTACAGAAAGGGTCAGTATTGATAATGCATACAGGACCTTGATAAAGACTCAATGGATTAGGCATGGTGATATGTGCCTGTCATCCTAGCACTCCAGAAGCTGGGGCAGGAGGATAGGCACAAATCTGAGGCTAACTTGGGATACGCAGTGAGCTCCAGGTAGACTAGAGCTAGGAAACAGGTTCTCAAATAAATAAATACATAAACAAAACAAACAAAATGCCATAAGAGAATAAAGAATCAAAGCAATAAAGAATCAAGACATAAAAAATAGACAGACATCCTGATAAACATGTTCCAGGAGCCCTATGGAAGAAGCCATGTGAAAGAATAAAATCCTCAGGTCAAGAGTCCATCCTCCTGCCTGTGGAAATGTACTGGGTTGAACCACAACCAGCTTTGAAGAAGGAACAGTGGAACTACAAGTGGATACCAGGGAGAGAGCAGAACCAGATCCCAATGGTAAAGGCCAGGCAGACTCGACTCGTCATGTGTTACCTCTTAAGCCAGATCCCTTGAATGTGTGCTCAGCTTCGTTGGAATAAGCACTGAGGAGCGGGTATGCTAAAACAGCACTTCCACTGTCTGAAGGACCTCTCTCAAGTCTATAGAAACAAAAGCCACATCAGAAAACTAACATACTTTTCTCTGGAGAAAAGATACTGGCATTTAAATCTTTACTACTTCTCCCAACTCTGCTACTTACTAATTTATTCTTTTTAAAAAAAATAAATAAATAAAGCAGTATGTGCTAGATACAAGCCCCTTAAATTAACCCCTGGTCTCCTCTTGCAACTATAATCATAAGACTGAGATGCCAAGGGCCTGAGAAGCTGTTGATGGAGTTCCTGAAAGACTGCTACTTACCAGAAAGGACTGTTGTTTCACTGTGTGCATCCTAGGAGTATCATCTCAGCCTTGCTGTTTCTCTGCCAAACCACACTGACAGGTCCTAGGCTCACACTGTTGAACCTGGGAGTAAGAGTCATGAAGAGGCACGTATGGTCTCACAGAAAGCATTTCCCAAGGCTCTAGAGGAACATTGGAACGATTTTACAAAAGAGAAGGAGAGCCAGAATGGTAGAGAAGTGACCAGGAGTCGTGTGAATGAAGGAGATTGTGTTAGGTGGGAGCAGTTACGTACAGGGTGACCCTCCTCTTCCGGGCCTCTATTTTTCTCCTCAGCAGTGAGAGGACAATAATCAGCTGTGAGAGTACCCATGAGGGTTACAGAGTTCTCCTGGACAGCTTGCTGAGATGGTGGGACTGTTGCTGTTATCATCGTCATTTGTTTTGATATCATCCTACTGTACTTAATCTGGAAGCAAAACACCTTGAGCACCACGCTAGAGTGAATGCCATGCTGAGACCCTATTCTTCACCCAGATAGGACCAAATGAAACACCTTCCCCAGGAGGAAGAGGAAATTGAACAGAAGATGCTCCAAAGAGAAGAGAGTCACTGGCAAGCAGGTCTCTCGGGTGGACCTGATGTCTCAGAACCCAAACCTAGACCCAGACTCAGGCTTAGCCTGGCTCAGAACAACTCAGCAGACTTCAAGCAAGTGCTTTAAAAACTAACCATCTATCTCAGCAA
Source organism: Montemys delectorum (assembly GCA_019843815.1). Classification (NCBI taxonomy): domain Eukaryota; kingdom Metazoa; phylum Chordata; class Mammalia; order Rodentia; family Muridae; genus Montemys; species Montemys delectorum. The sequence continues at coordinate 4,486 of JADRCD010205177.1, read as the reverse complement.
AAACAAAGAGAAATTGCCCCTGTAATTTACAGAAGTTCCTAGGACATGTTGGGGTGACAAGGGTAGCTACAGTGTCAAGGAAGCTGGAATGGGAGCTACAGGGAAGCCATCCAAGCTTAAAACCAAGGCGTCCTGTGGCTCCTATCCAGGGATGTTCTTTTCCTTCTCCATGTGGAGTCCTACCTGTCTACAGACTCTGTTATTGTCCCTTCCTTCCATCTAGAGCTACACAAAGACCTTTTGTATTTCTACAGTCTGACTTTGGAAGACTTCATATCATATTAATATAATACAATGCACTCATAAATCTCATCCTATGGGACTGCTAGGGGACTATATGAGCTGCTTTTTGCCTAGCTGAATCACCTGGACACTTTTTAATACATGCATCAGTTTCACTTTGCCATCTTCCTTGTAAATATTTCAAGAGTTTTCCATCACTCAGACTCTCTAGCCTGCACACTGAAGCCAGCCGCGCATCTGACGGACACAGCAGCGCACATTATAGCAGGTTTGCTGCGAGCTATATCACAGAACTTCGTTTTTCTTTAACTTTCCTCACTAACATGCATTAACTGTACACGTTAATGAGGGGAAGTTTGCAATTTGAAAAATGTTTACCTTTTAATGTACTGACACAAACAGTCCTCACTCCTGCTCCCAGGCACTCAGATAGCATGCTCACGGTTTCATAATCTAAAGTCAGCATTAGCTACACTGCAGAGACACAGAGAGTACCCAGAGTCACTACCACATCTTTAGAGAACTGGTGAGTCATTTTTAACAAATAAAAATTTATGTATGGTATATAACATTATAGACACATATATATTTATATATGCTTATATATAAATTACTGTAACATATATAATAAAGTGAAGTATTATATTTTTTGCATATTATTTTATATCATACATTTGAAATCTACTTTCAGAGCAATTTTAAATACATAATATGCTCTCATTAATTATGGCCACTGTGGTGAAAAATAGATCCCTTGAATTTATTTCCTCTACCTAACAAAAATTTACATGTTCTATTGGTGTCTCTCTAAGCCCTGGACTTCGTACCCTCTGCCACTCAGCATAACTGTTTGTTTGTTTGTTTGTTTGTTTGTTTTAAGGAGTAAGCTATTCAAGAAAAATGCCCACCTACCTACTAGTTTCACTCTCTATAAGCATTTTGGGGATTGTGTTCGAACTGGAATGACCCAGTGTGTCATGTGGGATGACCACTTCTGTGCTCTTGTGATAAATCAAAATCGTGGCAGCTGCATAAGCAACTTCTCTCCCAGGTTCTACATCTGCTCTCCAAAATGCAAGATCGTGGACCCAATGAGTTTAAAAGACGAGGAAACCAGACTCCCAAACTGCCAAGAAAAAAAAAAAATGTCCTCAACAGTTCTCACCTGGACTAATGCCCTGGCTCAGTGGATAAAGGCCCTGCCGCACAAACCTCAGGACCTTATTTAGATCTGCAGAACTCACAGGAGAGAACCCACTCCCAGAAGTTGTTCTCTGACCTCCATACATGCAGCATCCATGACACATATGTTACACACACATACAAATAACAAAAAATAAAATAAAATAAAATAAAACAAAAAATTAAGGACTTCTCACTTTAGAACAGGAGTTCGTGGCACTAAGAAAGAGTCTATCATGCTGGCATTTAAGAAATATTCAAATAACCTATAAAACTGGTAGATTAATATATATCTAGTATTTTATTCCACCAAAAGTAGACAATAGTCAAAACCTAACTTACTTCTATGAGGAGTCCTCTGGCTCCCCTTTCCTCCTACAGTCTGATCTAAGCTGCCTTCAAATCTTTATCAAGAGCTGACTCCTCACCACATCCTCCTGGACTTTCCAGACCCCTCTGTGGATTCTCATTTCTCCTTCCCCTGTGTCTGCCGTACTTTCCAGTGATATATCTCCCCATGTCTTCTGATGTGGTGTGCTCCTTCTCTCTCACAGTTTGTCTACTTAACTCCCTTACTTTCTCACACATGCACTTCCTCTCCCAGCCTCAATCTTTGCACTTTGCAGATACACATGTCCCCACCTGTTCCTCCTTCTGCTGCCAGTGTTCTTACACTCACCTATTACATCACAGTATCAGCTGAGGGATTGAGAAAAGTTAAAGAACCACTCATTCTGAGAAGAGAGGAACAATAGGGGGAAAGTCTGCATGCTGATCATGTTGGCTTGTGTGGCTATCACTGCTTCGAGCCTGTGCAGGACCTTTATAGCTAGATACTGAGAAGCCATGGGCACTCTTCTCCTGGAGGCAGCTATCAGTGCCACCCTTGGGACCACCCTTGGGATCACAGAGGATGTGTCCAGCAAACCTCAGGGGAAAGGAAAACCTTTTCACTGGTGCCTCTGGGAACACTAACTCTATGGAGGATTAGTAACATCAGGGAAAAAAAAAAAGACATAACATAAGAGCATTATTGGACATCCTAGCAACAAAATAACATAGTAACATTCAGATATGATAACCATTTACTATATCCCTGTCACTATTTTGAGTTTTTAGCACAAATTGTATCATTTGATTCTCAAAATGACCCAATTATAAAAGGCACTATTATTATATCCATTTTTTTCAGATGAAAAAAAAAATAGAGGCTTAAGAGTAAGAGTGAACTAAATAGTTCATCCAGGGAAAAATATAAAATATTAAAACTGAATATATAAAGTCATAAACTCAGTTCCCAACTAAATATGAAATAACCCTGGAGGGCCAATACCTCGAGGTAATCGCAAAGAAAAAGGACAGAACTAAGGAAAATCTGATTAAAATTCTTGTACCATTAAAAGCAAAATATACAAGTTCATGATCATTATCAGGGAAATGCAAATCAAAACTATAGGGAGATACCACTGTGTACTCATTAGGAGACTACCATTAAAAATTAAGTTAAGATAAAAAGAACAGAAAATAACAAGTTCTGGCCAGGGTGTTAGAGACTATGCTTTGTTAATAGCAATTCCAAATGGCACGACTGCTCTGAAATCAGCGTGCCAGTTCCTCAAAACATAAAATTACTGTATGACCTAGTATACTTGGTTACAATATGAGTTTGAAGTTCAAGGCTAGCCTGGGTTAAATGAAAACCTGTGTCAAAAAAAAAAAAAAACTGCAACTGGGTGGTAGTAGAACACACCAGCACTTGGGAGACAGAGGCAGACAAATCTCTAAGTTCGATACTAGCCTGGTCCAAAGAACTGAGTTCCAGGACATCCAGAACTAAACAGAGAAACCCTGTTTTGAAAAATAAATGGACACGGGTTCCTTCCGGTCTGTCTGGTTGGTGTCCTGAGCAGACCTTGAGTGCAAGCTCTGCAGCCAGTCCCACAACACACAGAGAAAGCCCCACTCCCAGGTGCTCCAAAAAGCCCAGGATCACAGGATCACAGAATCACAGGATCACAGAGACAGCTTGACTCTGAGGAGTTCTGAAACAACCAGAATCACAGGAAGGACAGGCTCCAGTCAGATTTAGCAAGGGCAGGTAACACTAGAGATAACCAGATGGCGGCGGGGGGGGGGGGGGGCAAGCATAAGAAAATAAACAACACAAACCAAGGTCACTTGGCATCATCAGAACCTAATTCTCCCACCATAGCAAGTCCTGGACACACCATTACACAGGAAAAGCAAGATTCAGATATAAAATCACTTCTCATGGTAATGATACAGTACTTTAAGAAAAACATAAATAGCACCCTCAAAGAAATACAAGAGAACACAGGCAAACAGCTAGAAGCCCTTCAAGAGGAAACCCAAAAATCCCACAGGAAAACACAATCAAACAGGTGAAGGAAATGAGCAAAACCATCCAGAATCTAAAAATGGAAATAGAAACAATAAAGAAATCAGAAAGAGAGACAAACCTGGACATACAAAACCTAGAAAAGAGATCAGGAGTCATAGATGCAAGCATCACCAACACAATAAAAGAGATAGAAGAGAGAATCTCAGGGGCAGAAGACACCATGGAAAACACTGACACAACAGTCAAAGAAAATGCAAAATGCAAAAATACCATAACTCAAAACATCCAGGAAATCCAGGAAACAATGAGAAGACCAAACCTAAGGATAATAGGTATAGAAGAGAGTGAAGACCTCCAACTTAAAGGGCCAGTAAATATCTTCAACAAAATTATAGAAGAAAACTTCCCTAACCTAAAGAAAGAGATGCCCATGAACATACAAGAAGCCTACAGAACTCCAAATAGATTGGACCAGAAAAGAAATTCCTCCAATCACATAATAGTCAAAACACCAAATGCACAAAACGAAGAAAGAATTTTAAAAGCAGTAAGGGAAAAAGGTCAAGTAACATATAAAGGCAGGCCTATAAGAATTACACCAGACTTCTCACCAGAAACTATGAAAGCTAGAAGATCTTGAGCAGATGTCATACAGACCCTAAGAGAACACAAATGCCAGCCTAGACTACTATACCCAGC
>JADRCD010205176.1:9337-31101 GCA_019843815.1 Montemys delectorum | reverse complement strand
TTGAAATCCAAAAATATGAGGAATTAGAAATTTGTTGATTGTCATCCTATGGTCTCTCTAATTTGGTAATTGGAGAAATAGGTCCAACATTGTACAATCTATATACACTTTCAGCTTGTTTGTTTCTGACAGTGTCTTCTGTGTACAACATAAGGGTCTTGAAATCTTGCTTCTCCTATCTCAGCCTCTCTATTGGTAGTATTGTCTATTTCATGCCTTTATACTATACTATGGTTTTCAGAACAGCTTATATATTTCAAAAGTATTTTTATACCCAAAGGAAACATAGACGATTAACTAGGGAGGTTGCTTATAAGAGAACAACAAAGAGTGAGACTGAATGCTTTGCTTGATGTTGATAACTCTTGTATCAAGTTTGAAGAAGAGGACTTTATAAGTTACTCTTTCTTTGAGATGAATGCTTTTTCAAATTATCACAGCCAATGAACCAAATTCTTACCCTCACTCAATGTCTGTGCCACCCTCCAAGCAGAACCATTGTTCATTGAAACAGTTGGTGAAGGACTTTATGGATAGACCATCTTAATACCTACACCATTTCTTAAATAAATGTAACCTGTTCTCTGTGGGCTGAGAATAAAGTCACTCACTCAAGTCAAATAGCTTTGACCATAGCAGGAAGTCTGTATCCAAAAATCGAGCCTACAATTCATTTCTTGGTGCAGCAGAACTATCAACTCTCAGCTTAGCTACAATGAAGGTAAAATCCTTTGGTGATGTGAGGGTCATTGAAGTATAGCCTTATTACAATGAAATCCAATGTCTAAAAATTGTACTTATTTTGGGCTCTTACCACAGAAAGAGCCAAGATTTTAAACTCTACTAAATACAAAACAAACAAAAAGACTTTATATATTTATGTTCATTTAGGAAAATACCAGTAGTGATGTATTATTTTGAAGTATACCGTTAATACGTTTGGAGTTATTTAAAATTTATATTGAGAAAAATGTATTTTGACTATTGCTGTAGATGAGCATCGACATAAGATTGTTAAATTGATTGTTGTTTTATATCAAACAACTTTTATAATACTTATTTGTATTGTTATAATAGCTTATAAACTTTAAGGAATATGACAAAAAAGATATTGTAGGTATTGAAGGGGGGATCTCTGGGAGGAGTGGGGGCTACAAAAGGGAAACAAGAATGTGATTTAATTCTATTTACTTAAAATATGTTTTGAAATGTTAACAAATTCAGATAAATTGAAACCATGTAACTTTTCTCATCATAATTTAATAAAAGTTTTAAAAAATATAAGTAAATTATATAAATGAAAATAAAGGAAACTCTACAATATATATATTTACTTAAGTAGAAAGTACATAAAAATGCTGTCTTTTTTCCACTGCATGGTTTTAGCTCCTTTGTAAAAGATCAAATGACCAACTGAGTATGGGTTCATTTCTGGGTCTTCATTCTATTCCATTGATCTTCCTCCCTGTCTCTGTACCAATACCATGCAGATTTTTATCACTATTGCTGTGTAATACAGCTTGTGGTCAGGGATGGTGATTCCCCCTGGAAGTTCTATTATTGTTGGGAATAGTTGTCATTATCCTGGGTTTTTACCTCAGTCTTATCTCCTTGTACAAAACTCAAGTCCAAGTGGATCAAGGACTTCCACATAAAACCAGATACACTGGAACTTATAGAGAAGAAAGTGGGTAAGATCCTTGAACACATGGGCACAAGGGAAAAAGTACTGAACAGAACACCAATGACTTGTGCTGTTAAGATCAAGAATTGATAAATGGGACCTTGTAAAATTGCAAAGTTTCTGGAAGGCAAAAGATACTGTCAATAGGACAAAATGGCAACCAACAGATTGGGAAAAGAAATTTACCAATCCTGCATCCAATAGAGGGCTAATATCCAATATATACAAAGAACTCAAGAAGCTAGACTCCAGAGAAACAAATAAACCTATTAAAAATGGGGAAGAGAGCTAAACAGAGAATTCTCAACTGAGGAAACTCAAATGGACAAGAAGTACTTAAAGTAATGTTCAACATCCTTAGTCATCAGGAAAATGCAAATCAAAACGACCAAGATTCTACCTCGCACCAGTCAGAATGGCTAAGATCAAATACTCAGGTGACAGTAGATGCTGGAGAGTATGTGGAGTAAGAAGAACACTCCTTCATTGCTGGTGACAATGCAAGCTTGTACAATCCCTCTGGAAATCAGTTTAGCAGTTCCTCAGAAAATTGGACACAGTATTACCTGAGGACCCAGCTATACCACTCCTGGGCATATACCCAGAAGATGCTCCAACATGTAATAAAGACACAGGCTCCACTATGTTCATAGCAGTCTTATTTATAATAGCCAGAAGCTAGAAAGAACCCAAATGTCCTTCAACAGAGGAATGGATACAGAAAATGTGGCACATTTATACAATGGAGTACTACTCAGCTATTAAAGATGATAAATTCATGAAATTCTTAGGTAAATGGAAAGAACTAGAAGTAGAGGCTCACAGCCATCCATTGGACTGAGTACAGGGTCTCCCAATGAAGGAGCTAGAGAAAGGACCCAAGGAGCTTAAGGGTTTGCATCCCCTTAGAACGAACAACAATATGAACTGTGGCTACAGAGTTTGTGCCCAAAGTCTGCCTAGGGCACCAGCCCAGACAGACTGGAAGGAACCTGAGCCACTGGGCTGGCAGAGTTCCTGTGTGCCTGGTCCCACTGGTCCCAGTTACTCCCAGTGTTGGGACAGATGTTGTGTCCTCCACACTTCTGATCCCGGGTGTGTCAGAGTGCCGGTGCAGATTTTCTTAAGTGGCTATATTGCAGCAAAGTACTTTAATAATGTGTTCTAAACCATCGGAAATATACCAAAACTGGGGCATCACAATGACACAAATATTTGCTCTGGTTTAAGGGAAGGAAACCAGGTGGATTATTCCATTCCAGGAATTCCTGTAATGATTACACATATTATCTGATGAGAGGGATGTCGATGGCCATGCTTCCCTGAAATTCTGCCCAGTCTTGTCTGATGTTTAATGTATGGAGGAGGCCATTTGAGTGCATACTACAACGCATATATGGAGGTCAGAGGGTATCTTTAAGTTGGAAGTTGGCTCCTTATATCCTTTGGCTTTCAATCTGAATTTAACAATTTCAGATTGTTAGCCTTGGTTGCAAGCACTCCTCACTGCTGGGCCATCTCACCAGCAAGTCTTCATGTTTTATTTCTTTGCTTGGATGAATACGATAATTTGGCAAGCTGAAGATATTATTTCTGAAAGTCCCTATTCTTCCAGTAGTCACCAGTGCTGTGTCCTGTGTATTGCCATGAACAGATGAGCTTCAGTGAAAGTGAAGCAGGCTATGAATAACATTAAAGGTTCAGGGGCATGACTTAAACTGTTGAGTTTGATTTAAAGATCTCTAATCTAAAGCAAGCATTATCCTCCATTCCAATTCTTTCCTTATCCTCCCCACTAATTTTAACTCCAATTTTTATGGGGTTGGTTTTTAAGTACTCAGTGAGTCCATTTAGTGTTGCCTATATACACATGCGTGTCAGACCACCTACTGAGGTATATGTAGCCTATCAAGGCCCACATCTTTAAAGAAAATTGACTTTACCCTCACTAACAGACATCAGTTGCCATCGGCTCCTCTGATGGGGGTGAGACTTTCTCAGTCCCTCCACCATCCATGCTGGAATTTTGGCTGCCTCTATCTTGCGCAAGTCTTGTGTGTGCAGTCCTATCTGCTGCGAGTTCGTCCGCTTAACTGTATGCATCTCCAGCAAACACTGTTTTGCTGCAGACACCCTACCACCTCTGGCTCTTACAATGTTTCTTAAAGATCCCTAAGCCTTGAATACATGGAATGTGGCACAGATGTCCCATTTAAAGCGGACTACTCGACAGTCACTTCTACTTACACACTGACCAGTGGCAGGTGTCTGAAGTATTCACCACGGAATACAAAAAGGTGCTTTTCTGATGAGAGCAGGGAAATGCACTAATGTGCTGGTATAAAGCAAAGGACTTGGGATGCAGCTTATGATTGTATCCACTTAGCAGAACAGTGGTATCAGGTTCTCCCCTGGGGTCTATGATCCACCCAGACACAGGATCTTTCAGTTAATATTAGTTTAAGTAATTCTCCTTCATTTTTAAACATCAGAGGCATTATTTTGGTTGCCTGAAGTAAAAGAGTTTATATCTAAGTAAAATGTTATTACATATTAAATTTTCATTCAAGGGTGGATTATTTATTTGTGATCATCAAGTCTATGGATTCACTTATTCAGTGACTATCTAATGACTGTTTGCCATGTAGTTCTAATTGAAAAAGAAAAATGTCCTGGACTCATAGAGATGATCATCTGACCCAGGGAATGAAAAGCATAACTATTTCCAAGGACGTAAGTCACAGAGTTACACGTGGCTTTACAACAATATAAATGACACTATCAGTAAGTAGGATCCCAAAGTCATTCAGTTACTTACTGGTAGGCACAGTGTGAACCCAAGCTTCCATTGCTAGTCTGTAACATTGTGTCTCACACATGCTACTCTAACATCTTCACAATGCTCTCACACCAACCCCCTGAAAATGGGGAGAATGAGTAAGTTGAATATAAGAAAGTAGGATCAGATAAAAAAAAAAAAAAAAGTCACTCCATGGGCTGGTGAGATGGCTCAGCAGGTAAGAGCACTGACTGCTCTCCTGAAGGTCCTGAGTTCAAATCCCAGCAACCACATGGTGGCTCACAACCACCCGTAATGAGATCTGAGGCCCTCTTTTGGTGCATCTGAAGTCAGCTACAGTGAACTTATGTATAATAATAAATAAATCTTTGGGCCGGAGCAAGCAGGGACTGAGCAAGCAGAGTTGACCAGAGTGAGCAGAAGTCCTAAAAATTCAATTCTCAACAACCACATGAGGGCTCACAACCATCTGTACAGCTACTGTGTACTTACATACATAAAATAAGTAAGTAAATCTTAAAAAAAAAAAAAGATAAGAAAGTCACTCCATGCACTGTAGACTAATCTCCAACAGCCTAACAATACAAACACTGTTGTATAGTCAGCAATGATTTGATAGCTAATAATTTCATTCTTTCACTTCTGGTACTTTTCCTCCACAGTTAAGCAAAGGCTACACAAGCTATCATAGATAATTTCTACTAAGAAAACTATACAAGAAACCTAAGGAAAACATAAATGTCTCTGTAGAACATTTCCTGCGAACACCAGCCTAGTCACAAGAATTCACATTCCCCACAAAATCTCCATCCATCTACATGTTCAAATGAAAATAATATTGAGGTGAATGGTAATCATTCAGAGGGAAATACACAAATCCCCTATCTCAGTTCTGCATCTCCAAATTACAACCACTAAAGGTGTGATTCCTCTTACTGAGAGTGATACCACTGCATCTGCAAAAGAAAATGACACCACAAGTGCCACGCACACTTTGCATGACAGCAGTTTATGAGGCAAAAGCTTCAAGGAAGCTGTCTCTTGCAACCCCTAACTCAGAGGTAGCTCAGATATGTCCTTGCTATAGCCTTGTGTGCTAGGTGTCCCCCAAGATACACGTTGCTCTCTGACTTCTACCAATGTTCCAACATCCTAACCAAACCCTGGCTTGGAATTTTTCACAGGCAAAGTTACACATTCAGACTAATTACCTCCTTCATTGTTAGAAAGATAATGAGGGGGGTAGGGCATTGACTAGCCCAAAAGATTAGCATAGTGGGCCTTTACTAAGGATGGGCGGGACCTTAAGCTGAGTGTGTGTGTGTGTGTGTGAGAGAGAGACAGTGTACTGTACAGCATTCAAGATTCGAGCCTCTACCCTCCTGGCTGGCTCACCCGCAGCACCCCCAGGACTCCGGCTGGACCCATGCAGGCCCAAGCGTGCTACACTGGTCCAGAGGAGATGGCTGCTGTTTTAGACCCAGTGTGTTTTAGATGGCCTCAGATGTACATTGACCACTGAGCTGCCAGATTTTTCATTTCTCTTTTGTAATGATTGTAAAAGTCTGATACCATTTTTGAGAAATACATTCAGATCCTGCACTTCCTTGTGTCGAGTCTGTTATTTTTTTCTTCACCAACACCTTGCCAACCTGTACCAGGACCTGTTTCCCCGAGGATTGAGAAAGGCCCAGACTGGCCGGCCCTCAGCACACAAGCTCTTCTGTAGCTGCAGCAACAGCACAATCTCCAGCTCCAGTTGCACCAGAGACCACAGATGTCCTACTGATATCTTCTCAAGATACATTGGCCCTAAAACCTTATTCAGATCGCCAAGAGGCCACAGATGTCTCAGTCACCACACCTGTCTTAGTCAGGGTTCTCTTGAGTCACAGAACTTATGGTAGTCTCTATGTAGTAAAGGAATTTATTGATGACTTACAGTCTGTAGTCCAACTCCCAACAATCAACTCCTAACAACAGTCACGGCAGCAGCTGTGAATGGAAGTCCAAGGATCCAGCAGTTGCTCAGTCCCACAAGGCAAGCAGGAGAAGCAGAGAGAGCTTTCCTTCTTCCAATGTCCTTATATAGGTCTCCAGCAAAAGCTGTGGCCCAGATTAAAGGTGTGTGCCACCACACCTTTAATCGCAGATGACCTTGCTTGAACTCGTAGATCTTCCTATCTTAATCCTCTGGGATTCATAGCTACTATGCCTCAAGATCTCCATGCTAAGATTCAGGTCGGAAACTCATATCTCTCAGCCTCCATATTAGGGCCACAGGTGAGCCTTCTAATTCTGGATTGTGGTTCATTTCAGACATAGTCAAGTTGACAACCAGGAATAGCCACTACAACACCTTTACCATAATTGTCCCAGATACAACACATAACTGTTCCACAATCCATATTGCACTTGAAATTTCCACATCTACAACAACATCCACAAATCAAGCTTTTTCCCTTACCACTAATAAAGCTACTACTAGTAAACAAACAGGTACATCTCTTAAAGATGTGATTTTGAAATTACTTTAAGATTTTCTCAACTCTCATGGTACCAATAGACGCTAATACAATGTGTAACATTGAAGGTATTCCTGCCACTTACAAAATACACTTGATGAGTGCACAGATACAATCTTTACTTTTGTTACAACTTCCTAAATTAAAAAAAAAAACTTGTTTAAAATACTATCAGTAATCTTTGAGTTAAACTATTAATCCTATATAACCAATTAATACAACAAAGCACTTCTACCCCACAAATCAATATGTTTCCATAATTTAAAAATCAGTTTCTGAATCCCAGTGAGGGAAAAGAAAAAAAAGTACAGAATACCCAAGATACAGTCCACAGAACTCAAAAAAGTCAACCACCTGAAGGGACCAAGTGTGGATGCCTCAGTCACACTTGGGAGGGAAAAGAAAGTAAACACAAGTGGGGAGGGAGGGAGGGAAGGACCTGGGAAGAAAACTGGATGGAGTGTGGGGGAAAGAGGGGAACCAGATCTGGTATTAGATGAGGGAAAAGAACTGAAGCCCTGAGGGCCAGCAGAAAGAATGGAGACAGGCAACCTCGAGAGGTAGGAGGTTGGAGAGACCCTCCAGAATGCACCAGAGACCTGGGAGGTGAGAGACTCTCAGGACTCAAAGGGAGGGACCTTAGATGAAATGCTAGTAAATGAAATAACAGTAGGGAGAGGGAACTTTTAAAGCCCACCTCCAGCAGAAAGACAGGGCTTCAAGTGAGGGAGAGGGCTGCCATCCCACAGTCAAAAGTCTGACCCATAATTGTTCCTGCAGGGATGGAAATGAAGAGAAGCCTGAGGAAAAAATGGTCCAGTGACAGGCCCAAAGTGGGATCAAGCTCAATGGGAAGTCCCAAGGCCTGACACTATTACTGAGGCTATGGAGCGCTCACAAAGAAGGAGCTATCATGACTGCACTCCAAAAGACCCAATGAACAGCTGAAAGAGTCATATGCAGATATTTGCACCCAACCAATGGATAGAAGCAGCTGACCACTGTGGTTGAATCAGGGAAAGACTGGAAGAAGCTGAGGAGGAGGGCGACCCTGTAGGAGGACCAGCAGTCTCAATTAATCTGGACCCCCAAGATCTCTCAAACACTGGGCCACCAACCGCATACACCTGCTGATATGAGGCCCCCAAAACATATACAAGAGATGACTGCCAGGTCTGGGTTCACTCAGAGATGATGCACCTTACCCTCAAGATACTGGAGGCCCCAGGGAATTTAGAGGTCTAGTAGGGTAGGGGGGAGTTGGGGTGGAGACATCCTAGTGGAGACAGGGGGCAGGGAGGAGATATGGGATGTGGAATAGTCCCAGGGTAAACAGGGTGGGGGGGTGGATGAAATCTGGAGTGTAAATAAGTAAATAAACAAAAGTTACACACAAAGTTGTGGTTTTAATATTAGTTAGCTGACCACTTAATTTTGTTTCACTGTTGCAGGCTTTGGGCTAAGACTGTACCTTGTGCACTGCTTGAATATTTTCCTTAAGAATCTAATACTTCAAAATAGGATTTTATATTCAGGATACATGTCAGCCCTCAAGTCTCAACTATGCTCACATTGAAAAACAATGCTATACACCTCATACCAGCAAAATGTCCACATAGCCGTGAAGAGGTTCTGACTGGATCCTAGCAGTCAGCCCACACGTACCATGTCACTGCCATAATCTATTACTGTAAACGTGGCAAAGGCACTGTGAGTGATTATATATTGGAACAACTGCATCTCTCCTTCCCTCTCTCTTTTATTACCTCACTTCTTCTGGCCTTTGTGGCTGTGCTTATGACATTTATGTACATTCTTAACACTATGATCAAGGAGAGGCTAACAGCAGCATCCCTCATACATAAAGCTTGAGAGAAACCCAGGATTCTCCCCATAATAATAGAAGATTTGGATAGTGTGATTGGGTTTGATTTTCAGTATGTATTTTGTAACTTTTTTTTTTTGCACAGACTTACTTCATGCAAAGGTAGCCTGAAACATAAAAACCATCATGTTCAGTAATAGTGATTATTCAAATGACAGCTAAATCTTATTCACTGATTCTGATTATTTCATATCAGCACCAATTACTCATGGAGCCATAAAAAGCAGTGAAATACAACCATGCATTATTATGCACTCACCTTCCTATTTTTCACTTGATTTAAAAATTATGCTTTGTTGTTGTTGTTGTTGTTGTTGTTGTTGTTGTTGTTGTTATGGATTTTGTCAGTTAAAAATAAGTTCATAGGTTTTAGATTTTAACATTTTGATAAAAGAACCTTAGATAATACGTTTTTAAAAAAATGACTTCAGAATCAGATCCTGGTAGCCCAGAAAGCAACAGCAATAAATGACAAGTAGGAATGCACAAAACTAAAAGGTTATCAACAGCAAAGAAAGGAATTAGCAAAGTAAAATGACAGCCTAAAAAATGCAAGAAAACATCTGCCTGACTTCCATTATGGTGTAGAACTTAAATTCATAGCAGAGAAAGAGATTCTAATGAGCACAAACAAAATCCAATCAATAAATAGAAAATGAACTAAATGTTTTTTAAGCAAACTACTGCAATTGGCTAATATGTAAAAAAAATCAGCATGTTTTACTACTAGATAATAACATAGTCATAATGGCTATAAAGTTTTTTTAAAAAAATGGAAGCCACTGAGAAGATAAATAAAAGAAGATACTAGAAGATATAGAACAAGGCAAGATGACCATCACCACAACTAGATAAAGAACTTAATGTGGAATGCGTGCATAATAGACTTAGGTTGAACTGTAAAGAGCTTTGTCATTTATGAGGAAATGATCGATTGACTTGGAGACCACATGTTCAACAAATTAAGCTAGACTCAGAAAGACAAATATTGATGTTTTCTCTCATATATGGAATCATGGGAGGAGGGAACCAGGCATATTGAACAAATCTAAAAATCTAGCACTTTTGAAATGGAAGCAGAATTGTTAGGACCTCAAATCCAGCTTTTGACTACAGTATGAGTTCAAGGCCAGCCTGCACTACTTAAGAGTTATCTCAAAAAAAAAAAAAAAAAAAAAAAAAACATTTAAAAAAGAAGAAAGCAAACAAGTAAAGAGTCATTGACTTGGAGCTAAGAAGTAGATCCACTGAAGAGGAAGTGACCATTGAAAATGACTGGTAGCCAAGTGTAGGCAAAGAACAGTGGTGCACACTGAAAATAAAGGGACAATATGAAAGATTATTAACCCATACCTGTAAGAGTAAAATACCCTTCCAGTCTGAACCCGTGCCCTGAGCAGACCTTGGGCACAAGCTCTGCACCCAGTCCCACAACACCCAGAGGAAGCTTGATTCCCAGGGGCTCTGAAATGCCCAGGATCACAAGAGAGGCCGCAACATCTGCCCCAACACCCAGAGTAACTGGGTCCCCTAGGATCTAGCGATGCGGGGACCCCCACCCAGCCAGTGGCATGGATTCCTTCTGGTCTGAACCTGAACCTGGAGCAGACCTTGGGTGCTGGCTCCCCACCCACTCTTAAAACTCGCAGAGGGAGTCCAATTCCCAGATGCTCTGAAATGTCCAGGATCACAGGCTCACAAAGGAAGCCGACTCCCAGGAGATCAGACACATTCAGGAGCACTGGAGCTCTGACACACTCAAGATCTCAGCTGAGGCCACAGTATCTTTCCCAACACCCAGAGTAACCAGGGATCCCCACAGGAACCAGGGAAACACAAAACCCTGCCCAGCCAGAGGCACAGGTTCCTTCCAGCTTACACCTGTGCCCAGAGCAAACCCCTGCAACACCCAAGAGAAAGCTTGACTAATAGGAGCTCTGACACAACAGAATCTCAGAAGTTTGGTCACACCAGGATTTCGGGATCCCAGAGACAGCTTGACTCCCAGGAGCTCTGACACACCCAAGACCTCAGAATCACAGGATCTCAGAATGACAGGACCACAGAGACAGCTGGACTCTGAGGAATTCTGACACAACCAGGATCACAAGAGAGACAGGCTCCAGTCAGAGACAGCAAGACCAGCTAACATTAGAGATAACCAGATGGTGAGAGGCAAGGGCAAGAACATAAGCAACAGAAACCAAGGCTACTTGGCGTCATCAGAGCCCGGTTCTCCCACCACAGTGAGCCCTGGATATGTCAACACACCAAAAAATCAAGACTGATTTAAAATCACATCTCATGATGATTATAGAGGACTTTAAGAATAAATAACTCCCTTTAAAAAATACAGGAGGACACAGGTAAACAGGTCTTCTGAACATGGCACTGTCATCTTTAGGGTCAATCGTTTCACCAGTGAATGACTTCACTCTAAAAGCTAGAATTACACAGTTAAAGAAGAAATCCCAAAAGACAAAACAGCTACTTGCTCAGACACATTCATTGGGGAGGGGGGGGATGTGGAACAGTCAGAGGGTGGGTGAAGAGGGGGATAAAGACTGGACTGTTAAAAAAAAGATTAAAGAATAAAAAAAGAAAAAAGAAAAAAAGAAAGAAACTGGAACAGATAGTTTAGACTAGTAAAACCATGCCTGTATCACAGGCGCCCTCTAGTGTTCCTCTCCCTCAATTGCAGCATATATCTGGTTGGTTTTCATTTGCTCGACAGGGTTATGGTAGTTTTTACGTAGTTAGTTGGCTGGTTAGTGTTGATTGGTTGGTTTGTTAGTTGACTGGTTTAATGGATAATTTTTTCAGACACAGTCTTAAAAAAGCTAAAACCTTGGAGTTCAAGCTGCACCACAGCACAATTTAAGTTGAAAATCAAGAGCTTTAATCCATTTTTAAAAAACATTCTGTCTTATTAATGAACATGAGCTTTCGGAAAGAATATTTAAAAAATGGTAAAACGGAAAATTACAGTCACCAACCTTAAGCAAAATGTAGAAACATTATTTGTAGAAGTGTGGCTTCTGAAGAAACCATGCCTTTCTAGGGGCTTAGGTAGCTCTCCCAGATCCCAGGCCACCTGGGGACAGACAGTCCAAAACCTTAAGCATGGACTACATAGAGGAAGGAACAACAAGAAACGCCATACATAGCTGCTCTGAACAATTCCTACTTCATGAGCTAACTTCCAGTGTGGCCCTTCAACAACACTTGAACATTTCACATATATTCTCTACCTTATACTGGAACAATGTTCACTGCTGATTGGTTATTTCATGTCTCCACTGAATTTTACTTGTACAAGGGAAGGATATATTGCTTAGGAACAGAAGTCCTTTGGAAGAAAACACTGCTCATTTATGAAACCACTTTTAAGCATGCACAGATGAGATGAGATGACCTCTGGGTAGTAGTGTGCATCATCAGTAAAGAAAGGCAAAAAACAGCTGTGTAGATGAACGTGTCAGAAACATGTTATTGCTAATAGCATAAAAGATCAAGAGAACAAAGACTTGGAGTTAGGTTATACAAAGGGATCCTAGCTGCATCTAAACTGTACATACTAACTAGTGGTTTCTGCCCCCAAAACACAAGAAACTGTAATATATGGAGCTGGTATAAAACTGACTGGTGATGCTGATGTTTTTAAATCAACACATGTTTAGAAATCAGGTTCGCAATCAGGACCTGGGCACCCAACAGGCTCTGGGCATATTCATCCACAAACAGCAGTTGACGATCAGCATAAGTTTGGGTCTTAAACCTCAAAGACAAAATTAACACTGAGCACCATTAGGAGACAGGGATCATTCTAGGACTCTACAGCACCTCAACTGTAAGGTGAGAAGGAAAAATGCCTGTCTTCTATATAAAAAACTTAAAATGGTAGCAATATAACTGAACTTGCCTAAATACATAGCCACTAAATAGCAAAGTAGAGATTCAAATGTAGATGAGCATTCCACCTCATGCACTCATTTCACAGTATTTATCAAGACAGTGGTGGAGGAGACAAAGTCCTACTTTCATAAAATGTGCTTACTCATCAAGACAGGTACTCAATAAGCAATGCATAACTTTTTTTCTTTTTTACTATTTACTTATTTTTTCTTTTTTCATACTTCAGATTTTATTCCCTCCACCCTCTGACTGTCCCACATCCCATACCTCCTCCCCAGCCCCTGTCTCCACAAAGATGTCCCCATCTCACCCCCCCCCAACCTGACCTCTAAACTCCCTGGGGCCTCCAGTCTCTTGAAGGTTAAGTGACTGAACCCAGACCGGGCAGTCCTCTGCTGTATATGTGTTGGGGGCCTCATATCAGCGGGGTGTATGCTGCCTGGTTGGTGGTCTAGTGTTTGAGAGATCTCGGTGGTCCAAATTAATGCTGGTCCTCCTACAGAGTCATCCTCCTCAGCTTCTTCCAGCTTTCCCCTAATTCAACCACAGGCATGCTTTTTGGTTTTTTTGGTTGGTTGGTTGGTTGGTTGGTTGGTTGGTTGGTTGGTTGGTTGGTTGGTTTGGTTTGGTTTTGTTTGTTTGTTTGTTTGTTTGTTTTGCTTTTATACCATTTTAATTACATGCAAGTAATAAGGTCAGTTCTAGGTTAAGGAACAAGCAAGGCAATAAACAAATTCCCATCATTACTATTTCTAAGGACTTATCAGGATGACCAAGATATCTGAGCCTAGTTTTTTTATTAGAAGTGGCCACAAGGAAATGAGCAAGGTGGGTCAGTACATGGGCACTAGAATGTTTTGGAAAGGCCTGTCCGAAGACTATCGGTTGTAAGGGATGAAATGGAATCAGCCAGACAAACTAGAAGCCAAGGATTTCAGACAGAGGGAAAACCAGGTCAACAGCTCTGCTGTGCTTAAAGAACACAGAAAATATGAGCACCAGAGACAGTGTAAACTATACAAAATCAATGGAGTTTGGTTTTGTCTCAAAATATGAAGAACGCTGGTATCCCAAAGAAAGTCATCCAACAAAACAGATGAATGGAAGGCAACATCCTTCTGGAAGCAGAAAACAAAGGAAGCAAAGGTGTAAATGTTGCAATTTAAGTCTATTACAGTAAAAAGGTGTATTTGGAAGACAAAAGAGACTGAGCAGTGGTGAGGCATGCCTTTAATCCCAGCACTCAGGAGGCAGAGATAGGCAGATCTCTTGAGTTCAAGGCCAGCCTGATCTACAGAGTGAATTCCAGGACAGCCAAAGCTACATAGAGAAATCCTCTCAAAAAAGCAAAGAAAGAAGAGGAAGAAAAGAAGACAAGAGAGCCCTCTTACTCATAGCTTTTTTTTTTCTCTAAACATTGCTCAATTAAAGGAAGTTAGGACATGAACTAAAGGAGTAGAAAGAAGATATTTGAAGAGAAATGAGCCCAAAACAGGGATCCTTAGCTAGTTGCAGTGGTGCCACAAATCAATGACAATCTTAACAACTGTTTGCTCAGGGTCTAAAATAGTGAAGTCTCCCCACTGAAACCACAGATGTCTAAGCAATAACTTCATGGCCTACCTCTCAGGATTACTGGAGATGGCCATGCAGCAAGGCAACAAGAATTACTAGAAGTGCTTGCCCAGACCACTAATCTCATGTTAGCACTTACTCATAAGGACCACATAATACATTTTTCAGTCTAAAATCTTGGTCTTTCTCTTGTCTCCCAACTCCTACCAAATGAATTTGCTTAGTAGTTTAAAAAGCAAAATGAAGATATAAAATTGTTTCTTCAGGGTATTGCCAGCCTATCTACAAAGCTACTGTATCTGTGTCTAAGTTTTTGCCTTTTTTCTTGTTGTGATGACACAGTCAAAACCCAATGTCTCCACTTGAGCTTCACATTGGAAACAATCCTTCCTTCCCAGGATTGGTGTCCCTGTAGATACCTTGATGTTTCTATCTTCTGTTGCTACTCCCCTTTGGGAGACTTCCAATAATTATAAATGTGTATTCTAGTATCTTTATGTTTTGAAGGAAGAAAAAGAGAGGAATACAAAGTAGAAAGAAAAGAAATGGAATACAAAAAAAAGGAGACTCCATGCAGCCCCTTTAGACAGCATTCCACCCCTGCACACAGATTTCTAAGTGAAGTCTGATGAATCTGCTGACGTGGTTCTACCTGTGTGCACTGATGTACCTTCCATCCACATCTCTGATGAATCTGCTGATGTGGTTCTACCTGTGTGCACTGATGCACCTTCCATTCACATCTCTGATGAATCTGCTGATGTGGTTCCACCTGTGTGCACTGATGTACTTTCCATCCACATCTCTGCATTCTCTGGCTCTATTTTCATCCTCATGACTCTAGTTTCATAATGTACTGCTTTCCTATTCTGCTACTACGTGGCCACAATTGAGCTATCATGCTTGACTTCTGACCATGCTTTGATATTTGATCTTTGTAATTTCATGTATGTTTACAATATTTACATCATTTCTCCCCCTCCCTTTCCTCTCTCCAACCCCTCCTCCCCTCCTGCATTCCCTTTCACATCCATGCCCCTTTTTTCTTTATTACATATATGAAATACATATGTATGTATGTATGAAATATATATATTTATATATGTCCTGCTGCTGTCTTTTGTTGTTCCTGAATATATGGCTTACTTTACACTGGAAAACTACTCTCTGAGTATGTCCCCTCCGTCTCTGTGCCTGTCTATCTGTTGTGACTCATACATATTCCAAAACATTATACTCCTCAATAGTGAGCTGTCTATTCTTATCTCCAACCAAGTAGTAACTTTCAGCCTATTGGGTGAATGTAGTGGCTGGAGAGATGGCCCAAAGTTAAGAGCACCTGTGGCTCCTGCACACGATCCAGATCCAGTTCCCAGCACCTATACTATGGTTCACAACACCCTCTTTCTGACTTCCTCAGGCATTCACATAGAGCACATATATACATTCAGGCAAAAACATTCCTAGACATAAAATAAAATAAATAAAGCTTAACAATTTTTTAAATAAACAACTGTCAGACTGGAGCTTATATACTCACATAAAGCCCTGTTGTCAGTTAAGAACACCATCTACCAAAATAAAGTCATGAAAATTTCTAACCAATCCATTACCTAACATCATCTTTAAAATTATCTAATGAACCCAAACGTACAATTCTATAAATCAACAAATCACACAGACAAATTCCAGAATGCTTTTCTTTCTATCTCCGCTGTACAAATGCCTGTGTTCAGCGCTTTTCTTCCTAAGCTCTTGTTCTGAACTATAAAGCACTGCTGAAGCTTTCTTTGGCCTGCCAGGACCTCTTTGATCACACTGGACCGCCACACCAGCTACAAACTCCACACCATAACATCTAGAGACTGGCACCTACAGCTCTGAAATGAAGCAGTCTCCCCTAAGTTAGGTAACTCTGCATCTAACTTTGAAATCACAGAATTGCCTTATGCCACAAAGCCTCATCCTGCCCCTGTTTGAGTTTGAAGCTAGGTATTCTTCTAATTAATATAACAAAACTAGAAGTCACTTCTGTGACTGTTCACTGTTTCCTCATACTAACAAAATGTCCTTTATCCTCTCCTTCAACTTCTTGCTTTACCTTCTCTTTGTTTGGTGGTGTTGTTTGGGCTTATAACTGAGCATCTACTGCTGACTTGAAATTTTTATATTAATAGAATATAATATTATAATACTCTATCAAGCTGAAGGCCATTGTATGTGCAAATATGACAGAAATACATTCAGAATTTTAATAATAATACATCACCTATAACAAAGTGCTTACTTGATTGGCCAAGAAATCTGGACACATTTTCCCAATATACACTCTGAATGAAACAGTTTTATTCCATTAAGTAGAATTTTAGACAATTCAATTCCTTGTCTAGCCTCCAACCAATTACTTCATAGAAATAATTCTATGAAGTTTCACATTTCTAAGCATATCTCTTGGGTACCATGAGTTGGCTAAATACTTCTTCCTATTTTTATAAATGTAGAGACAGAAACAGATATACATTCATTCAGTTCAAATCATTAATTGATAAAGACTCATAGTATTCCTTTAAATCTAATATTTCAAAAGAATAACAAAGATAATATCTTTGAAATTAGAATAAATTCATAAGTTTATGGAGAAAGGCATAAGTTCCCGTAGTGCCTCAGAAAAATAATAGACTGACCCCAAATAAGGAGAACAATAGAATGTCTTTATGCAGGGGATGGAATCAAGGAGAACATTTGATATTTGATAAGAAAAGGGAATGATGGAGAGGGCTCAGAGCAGCAGATGCATCATAAACAAGCACAGCCATGTAAGAGGAATCTACATTCCAGCTCTTTGCTAATCTCTTGTGAGAGATCCATTCTATGGTTCTTGGATGCTTGCCAGGTTTCCTATAAGACTATAAGGATGGGTTTTGTCCTTATCACGTTGGTACATACCACCCATGACATGTTCAACTTGTTTCTGATTAACAAATGCCATTGAACTTATAGCATAGTAAGAAAATCTAGGTACAATTTCCAATTATTAATGTATTCAGTCACCATATTCTGTCAAAAAATGTCTAGGGTGCCAAAGACCTGCTTTGACATCCAGGGGATAAACTGAGGCAGGCAGCAGGGTGTGGCATTGGCAAGCAGGATAAGTGCCAATACCAACAGAAGGGAGGGAGCTGCTGCTGATGGCAGCCAGCAATTACAGAAACTACTCAGCAGTCTTTTCTCTGAGGGAACAAAGCTTTACTGGGGCTGGCACTCCCTGTGGTCACTGAAAAACTCTGAACTCTTTTAACTCTTAGGGGCCAGCAAGAAAGAAAAGGAAAAAGAGAAAATTCATACACACACACACACACACACACACACACACGCACACGCACACGCACACTGAGTGGATAAAGCAAAAGGCAGACTCCACAATAACTTTATACATACAAATACATGCATACCTGCATATATGCAGACAGACACATACACATTCACACATAGAATGGAAGGAACAAAATTCCAGCAAGCAGGCCCCAAGCATATCACACATACACATATATACATATATACACACGTATATACATACACTCACATATATATACATACATACATACATACATACATATATATGTATACAGGTGGTAGATGGAGCAAGCTCCAACAACTTTTTTTTATTAGATATTTTCTTTATTTACATGTAAATTTTTCCTTTCCCAGGTTCCCCTCCAAAAAACAAACAAACAAACAAAAACAACAAGAACAAACCCCTGTTGCCTCCCCCCTCCTCATGCCTGCCATCCCACCCTCTCCCACTTATTGGCCCTGGCATTCCCCTACACTGGGGCACAAAACCTTCATAAGGCCGAACTTATATACCCCAGCAAAATCTTTCAAACCGTATAAAATTACAATGTGATTATATTCTGTTTTTTTCTAGTAAATGACTGAAAAAACAGTATGTTCTCCAATACTTTTACAAGATATACATTACATAGTACAGGTAAAGGAAGCAAATTATTCCCAAGAATTCACGTATACTCTTAACCAAGCAAATTGTTATAGAATAAAAAAGAAAATGTGAGCAAGCAGGTAGTTTTCTCAGCCAGTTTCTCTTACTGGCAGGCAGCAATTTGCAGTTACAAAGAAAGGATTAATTGTTTTATTATTTATCTTAAAAAGTAATCTTACAAGAATCTTAAAACAATCACAAATGGAAGCTACTTGTCTTGATTTCCAAAAGAAACTCAAGACCCATTGTTAGGTTATGGTGCTCTGTGAGCAAGACCTGGAACTTGGGATAGCCAATGCTGATGGCAAGACTTGCAACTAACTCAACAATTCATGTATCTATAATTTTGCTCTAAAATATTTAGTGTTACAAAATAAAACAGTAGCATTTTGTCATAAATAAATAAATAAATAAATAATCAGCCATATCTACTTTATATCCTCAGAATGCACATCTACTTATCGGCAATTCTTATTAAACCATATCAGGAAACTGAGGCCAAAAATGGGCATAAGAAATTAATGATCCAACCTCAGGGAGAGTCACATCAGCCAGTGCTGCCATTGCTCTTGTTCCCTGACCTTAAAAAATCCCTAGCTTGACTAGTAAGAGTGTGTCTCTCTGAACTTCAAATTATTCCCTAAAATTTTTTACATCAGAGAATGAGTAGTAAAAACATCTCAACCTATCTTCACTAACAATTTTATTTTTCCAAATGCTTTCTAAGGATGGTGGTCATTACTACCACCTACATTTCTAAATTCTTCCCTAGAGTGGTGATTGAATCATTAATCTGCTCCAGCAGCAATGCCATTCAGAAATCAAGCACTACTACTGTGAGTGACAGAGATACTGCCCAGTGGGGAGCTGGAAGCCCTTTTATAGTTTTCATGAAATTCCTAGATTAAGGGGAACAACAAAGACAAGCAGAGAAGAACTTCATAACATTATGAAATCCTCATAACATTATGAATCTTCCTTGGGCCGTTCGTTCCTCTCTGAGGCGCACCCATGGTGACTGTGCTAACTGATGTGGCCCGCATCGCATGAGATCTGAAGCTATTTATCTTTCCTCTGTCTTCACCCTTGGCAGTAATCAACAGGAATCTTGTACCCAGCATCCTTGTGACATTGACAAAAGGAGATAGGGTTTTCAATCTGCCTCATCTCGTCATGGCTGAACTGCTCTTCTTGAACTGAGCTCCCTCAGCAGCAGCTGGGATAATCCAGCTATATGCACTGAGTGTGGTGGAATTGGGAAGAGAATACATTTTTTGATTGAAAACTCCTATTAAGTTCAGGGACTGCACAAACCACAGAGAATTCCATCAAGTGGAATCACTTTAAATCAGAGGCTTAATTTGTCTTCATCATTATGTCTAGAAGTCTGTCAAAACCCGTGTCACTGTCTGGTATGCATTATAGATGTATTTTTTAAGAAAATGGTTCATAGGCTGAATGGGTTTCAAAGAGTCCATAACCCACAAAAAATCCATTAAAAGTAAAACCAATTTTAAAGAATCACGAAGTGCCTAGACCCTCAAGACTAAAAGATATCACTTGTAGTTCATAAAACCCTTTAATGGATTCTGATACCCAAAGTAATTTCAGAAACAAAATTATCTTGCTGATGTACCTTGATTTTGAGCAATTTAGAAATTTTCCCCTTCTATGGTATGTACTTTTTGATACCCAACTCCATAATTACATTGTTTAAAGTTATCTCCTTTCAGACTTAAATTTTCTAGTCTAAGAAATTACTTGGCCCTCATAATGTTGCCTGCTTGTTTCAGTCTAATCCCACTGGCTACCCTGTCTCCTGGATAGGACATGTCTCACTTTAGCTTGGGGCTGGAGGTATGTCTGAAATACGTAATGTACTCACTGTGAGGTCCCTGAATCACCTGAGCCCCAGACAGAGGCAATGTGTCAACTCAACATGCTATTCACCGGAGCCATACTCTACACTGAAAGTAGAACTCAAGTTTCCCCACCTACTCCCAGAGACAGCAATGACATGAAATTTAATTCTTCCCCTGCACAAACAAAAACAGTTAAAGAATGACCTTCAAATTATTCCAAAATAATACCTTGGAGAAGTAGAACAGGCAAGGCTTGGGGGCCCAACACATGCTATGCTTTATCACTCCTCTCCCAATAAAATGCAGGCTCCAGAGGACAGGTATCTTTGTACCTGAAAACTGAAAGTGTTCATGAATATGTTAAATGAAGGGTTAGAAAATAGATTCACTAGGGCTGAAGAGTTGGCTCAGTGATTAAGAGCACTGACTTCTCTTCCAGAAAACTCAAGTTTGATTTCCAACATCCACATTGTGGCTCACAATCATCTATAACTCCAGTTACCAGGGGATACAACTCCTTCTTCTGACTTCTGCTAGAACCACACATACACATGGCACACAAACATGCAGGAAAAATACTCATGCACAATTTTTAGTAGTTATATGTAAATTTACTCAAAAACAAAAAGATGAACTTGCTAAGGAAAGGTCATAAGAACAAGAAGTTACTTCAATGGACAGCCAAATGGCTCATCAGATAAAGGCACTTTCAGCCAACACACACAGGTACACACACACACACACACACACACACATACACACACACACAAGCACACACACACAAGCACATACACACATAAATAACTAGTAATAGGAGAAGAAAAAGAACTGTTTCCCTTCTTGTCCTGCAACATTTATATCCCATTAATCTTCTCAATATTAACTTTTACCATGCCTACTCTGTCTTGCTTATGATATTCACTCTCCAAACCCAATTGTCTCTGTCTCCCTTTGTGTGCATACACACATGTGTGTCTATGTTTGTATTCATATGGATGTGTGTATGTGATGCGCATGGATTTGCATGCATATGTGTGCACACTCATGTGGAGGTCAGAAGTCAGCATAGTATGTCATGCTTCATCAATTTCCACCTTATTTTTCTTTTTTTTTTTACTATCTCAATTTTTTTAAGTTTTATTGCATTACAATGAGAAAAGTGACATGATTTCAATTTATTTGAATTTGTTAACACTTACATATTTTAAGTAAATAGAATTAAATCACATCATTGTTTTCCTTTTGTTCCCCAACTCCCCCCAGAGACCCCCATTTAATACCTACAATATCTTTTTTGTCATATTCTTTAAAATTAATAAAATATTATAACAATAAAAATGAGTATTATAAAAGTTGTTTGATATAAAACAACAATCAATTTAACAGTCTTATGTAGATGCTTGTCTACAACAATACTGAAAATACATGTTTTTCTCAATATAAATTTTAAATAACTCCAAAACTATTAACTGTATATTTCAAAATAATACTTCACTATTAATATTTTCTTTTTTTTTT
>JADRCD010205174.1:0-28691 GCA_019843815.1 Montemys delectorum | reverse complement strand
AAAAAAAAAAAAGAAAGAAAAGTAGAATCTAACAACATGAGGAATATTGCTCTCTAACCTGAATTACTAAGTTCCATTGATGTTCAAGTTTAATAAATAATCTAACAGAACTTAGTGATCATAACAGCATATTTCAAATGTTTTCAAATTTTTTCACTTTTGAACAACTGTTTAACATTGATTTATTGAGGCACATTACTTCAACATACCTAAAATACTAACATTCAAAGAAAATAATGAGAATACTTGCCTAACATATGTGGGGTCCTGATTTCATTTCTAATGCCATTTTTTAAAAAGTAAGAACAAAGACAATATTACTTGGCAAAGTGTGTAATTATTCCAACAACAGAAGATAGGAAGTTCTTTGAAACTAAAAATGTATAAAAAGAACCAATGCTTCTGTGGTGATTTGAATAAGCTTGGCCTGGGCTACAACACTATTAGGACTGTGGCCTTGTTGGAAGAAGTATGCCACTGTGGGTGTGGGCTTCAAAGAGCTTCTCCTGGCTGCCTGAGGATGCCAGTCTTCTCCTGTGTGCCTTCAGAACAAGAGGGAGGACTCTCAGCTCTTCCTGCCTAGACACTGCCATGCTTCCTGCCATGATGATAATAGACTGAACCTCAGAACCAGTAAGTCAGCCTCAATTAAATGTTGTCCTCATAAGAGTTGCCTCGGTCATGGTGTCTGTGCATAGCAATGGAAACCCTAACTAAGACAGCATCAGTAGAAATATCACCACTCTTTCAAAAGGTTAATAATTTCTGATTCAGTGAGGGACTTGACTTTTCCCTCTACAAGAAAGCTAGAGCATGAATTCAAAACGAAACTAATTCTAAGCAATGTAAAACGTCCCTTAAAAAAAAAATCAGTGCTTACTATCTGCTTTAAAATTCTTCAAAAGTAGTAAATTGGTCACAATATATTACAAATAAAAGTTACTTTAAAATTAACAGGTCGGTGACTAATTAAAAAAAAAAAAAAAAATCTTCCAGGTAGACAAGTATGATACTCAAGACTAGGCTCAGATACTCAAGAGAGTACAGCAAAAGGATCACTTGATCCACAGTGTAAGGCCAGGCTGAACAAGAGCCCACCTCAGAACAGAGAAGCAAGCCTTTCAGATAATCCTCACTACTGTGAAACCCATACACCCATTTATTATTTATTTATTTACTGATTTATTTTCCTTGGGCCTTGCTATCAGGTAGACAAGGTACAGCTCATGGCTTTTAGCTGGGGGGGTCTCACTTCATAGCCCAGGCTGGCCTCCAACTCACAGAGGCCTACCTAGGCCTCTGGAGTGCTGAAATGTCTTTATTATAGAACTCTGAACTACCTATGAGACCCTCAGGGCAGTTTTCTACTATCCCTACTCATTTTTCCTTGATGATTCACACCACTTTCCTTTCCCTAGAAAATCTCTACTTCTTTCATAAACTACACCCACACTTCACCTAATACGGCCTTTTTCATTCACTGTGCTAACCATAACGCAAAATAGCTTGTTAAAAGCTAAACTGTGCCCTAAAAAAATTCATGTTTAAATTGTAAGCCCAGCCTTCAGAACATAACTGTATATGGTTACAGGGACATCACATGTTGCCTCAGCTTCAAAAAGAGGCCTGGGACATATCCTCCTCTCATGATGGTCACAGGGAACCAACATTGCTAACACTTCCAAGTGGGACTCTTGGCCTCCAGAAATTAATTAAACAAGTTTCCACTGCTGAACCCACATCCCAGTGATGCCTTGCTATTCAGTCCTGGAAAACTACTACTGGTTTTCTAGCTGTAACCAAGACCCTTTCCTCATGAATGAAAGCTTCACGAAAGCTCTGTCTTTCATTCCTAAATCTATATATCCCCAAAATCCCAGGCTCTCAGAGGGTCAATAAGTAAATCACCAATGAAATACAAAAATAAAACATAGAAACCAGGCTGCTCACCGCAGTTTGCTTATGGTTTCTCCACAAACAAGTTATTTTGGATCAGTGTTCATTGCAAACTTATTTTGCCACAACGTAGTAAGTGACAAAAACTAAGACAATGGAGGCTAAAGGGATGGCTCAGCTGTTAAGAGAACTTGCTGCTCTTGCAGAGGACCTGAATTTGGCTCCTGGCACCCATGATGAGCATCTCAAAACTGACTGTAATTCCAGCTCCAGGAGATCCTCTGGCCTCTATGGATACCTGAACTCATGTGCACACAACCACACACATATGAATACACATAATTAAAAAATAATAAAAATAGTTTTAAATATTAAGCTATTATTCAATAAAAATAAGATCTCAATGCACTTGAAAGACTACTAGAAATATAATCATTCAATTACCTCTGTCTGTCAGCCCAGGGTCCATAATTAAAATCTGTTCCTTTACCACAAACGATATCTAGTCCCCAGCATGGAGGTAAGTCTTGTAATTTGCAATCTTCACTGCTTATTTCTCCTTCTATACTCTCTTCTGTTTCTTCTGGAACAAGTCCTATATTCCAGAATATATAAAGGCAATTAGTTAAAACCACAATAAATTAGCAGTTCAAATGTTTTAGTCTCAGGAAACCTTACACTTAAAATTTTTAAGTCCCAAAGAGGTTTTTCTTTTGTTTTGTTTGTTTGTTATATATCAAATTTATTATGTTCAAATTAAAAGTCCATGATTTTATTCAAATAATAAACTTTCTATTTACCTACATAAAGAATAACTTTAGTAATTGTACTGGCTGGTTTTGTGTGCCAACTTGACACAGGCTGGAGTTCAGGGAAAGGAGCTTCAGTTGAGGAAAGGCCTCCATGAGATCCCGCTGTGGGGCATTTTCTCAATTAGTGATCAAGGGGGGAGGGCCCCTTGTGGGTGGTGCCATCCCTGGGCTGGAAGTCTTGGGTTCTACAAGAGAGAAGGCTGAGCAAGCCAGAGGAAGCAGGCCAGTAAGTAACATCCCTCCATGGCCTCTGCATCAGCTCCTGCTTCCTGACCTGCCTGAGTTCCAATCCTGACTTCCTTTGGTGATCAACAGCAATGTGGAAGTAAGCTAAATAAACCCTTTCCTCCCCAACTTGCATCTTGGTCATGATGTTTGTGCAGGAATAGAATCCCTGACTAAGACAGTAACAAAAGTATGTATAAATAGATATAAAAAATAACTATTTAATAAAAATTAAATGAAATTTTCATTTTAAGAAAAAAACCCAAACCTGTATTTTCTACAACCATTCAGTGAAAAGTGTTCGTAAAACTCTTTACAGCAATAAGTCAATGTGCAGCCAAACAGAAAACAAGTAGGTTGTCACAGCTGCCTCTGCCTATCTATTGTTAAAAGATGTGAAGCCATCTGGCCTGACATGGAGACAGAAAAGAAAGAGGCATTTCAATAGCCTTTTCACATATATGAAGTTGGGTAACAGTCTCTGACACTAGAGCAAAATTCAACAAGTGGAACTTTCAAAAGATTACAGTGTAGACCCTAAAACCCATTACTCATATTTTTCAAACTCTCTCATGTTAAAACTTTCTGCTGACTCTTGTATTCTGAATGAATCTTTTATCCATGCATGACTCTGTAATATTATATACTGGTCATTTGAAAAACAGTGGCCCATTGAGTTATGTTCATTTTTATAAATATTGGCAAATCTGTTAAGCTTTTCCTAAAACCACATGCTAATATACTAACAGTTTCATTACTGAGATGCTGTCAGACAGTACCAAAGTTTGCAAAATTCTAATTTTAACATGAAAATCTACATGGTTTATCATAAATTATTTTTCCAAGTAAATTAGCATTCCATGAAAAAAAGCAAAGAGACTTATTTATGAGTCAATCAAGTGAGTGCTTTTTCTGAACTCCCTGGAGCACTCTGCTTACAGCACAATCTCCCATGTGTACTTCCTTCCCCATTGACCATGCAAGTATACTCTACTTATGGCTCAGTGGGCGATAAAAATTGATAATCTTTATGTTTTAATGTAGAAAGTCTTTGGAGCCTTGGCATTTTCTGTTGAACTGCCAGTGCACGGCCCTGACTTGTGAGCACCCTGCTTCTGCAACAGCATGATAAAAAGGCAAGTAAAACCCTGGCCCTATACTACCTATACTGAAACGATAGGGATGGTGACCACACAAAGCCCTTGGTGGCAGAAAGCATGATAAGAGAGCTGAAACAATCCAATATTAGTTACTCTTATCAAACATTCAAAGTAGCTAGGTCTCAATTTTTAAGTTTTAAAGTTCAAGTGTAACAATTGTGATTTTCTCTTCTAAGCTAACACAAACTACCCAGTTCCACACTCACTAAGGGTTTTCTTTAGAATTACTTGCATCAATTTTTGGTATCTGTAGAAATGAATTATTTTATAAAATAGTAATGTAATAACCCAACTCTTAAGACATGACATCTTTTTTTAAAGAAATTTAACACTCTCAGTCAAATTTACAACGTACTGATGCTAACTTTCAGAAGATTTCAAATATGCAGGCAACTACTGCACAGAAGAAACAGACATTCCTATAAGACATACTTTTAAAGAGGACACACCTGGCTCATCCATGTAATAGTAGATGTCGACATCATTTGACTGCATCACCACAAATCCTTCTCCCATTAGTCTTGGGGGTCTATGGGAACAAATGTGAGGCACACAAAATACATCTTAGACTACAAAATGCCCTGCAGTCTAGCGGACAGTAAATAAGAGTGAAGAGAAAGAAGGAAAAAAACAACTACAAAGCATATGACAGGTTCTATCTTAAAAAGAAAAGAACATCTTTCACACAGACAAGCACTATAACAAGTTACTCTAGTTGTATTTTATATCAGGTTAAATGATAAAATTACTCTGAAATTTTGTTGGTAAATTAGTTTAGGAAGAAAACAACTGGCTTATAGACCTCATTTTAAGTTTGGAATGAAATAAATTTATTTAAAATGGAGGTTAAAAACAATAATTACTGAAATATAATTATCAAATTCTGCTTTTATGGCAAAATTTAAGTGATTTATATTAGTATCGTTATAATCCTAAATAATATCTAATCAACCAGCAAAATGTACTGTAATCATTTAGAAACAAAAGAATTGTAATTTTTATCTGTAACAATTTAATTACTTTTCTCTAAGAGTATTTCACTGGTTAACAAAATAAATGTAAAGCAATTATCCTGAACTTAAAATGTGACATGAATGCTTCTCTAAGTTTCCTTCTCTGAAACTTTAGAATTAACAACTTCTCTGCCATATCCCATAATATTGTCTTATACATAAAAGTTCATCTTTTAATCATTAGATATCATATATGAATGCAATAATTTTCTTCTAAATACCACAAAATAAAGGCACAATAACGCCACAAAAGTTAAGCCAATCCGGTGAGTTTTTTTGTTTTGTTTTGCTTTGTTTTTAAATATAATTTCATGTAGCCTAAACTCACTAGCCACATCTGACCTTGAACTCGTTATCTGCCTACCTCTTCCTCTTACATGCTGAAATCAAAGTCATGGGCACCCAGTATCTACATTTTTGAAAAATACAATTTTAAATAACATTATATAAAATATTAATAGGACAACACTTCTTTATCTCTCTAGTTACTTAAAACTACAGTTCTGTTCAGTATACTTGACCTATTAATACAAAGTTTTGCTCCTCTACGAAATTCCAGAACATCTTGATTGAAGTCTATGTTCTCCAAGAGTAAGGCGAAATAGATACATAGTCACCTAGAACTCATACAAGGGAACCCTCTCTACCATGTTAGCTGACCCTAGAGATTTTATTTTAGCAGCATATCAGCCAAGAGTTAAAACTTGCTTTCCATAATTCCATAAAAAAAATTTACATTGCTGATATAACAAAGAAAAAGCTGAAACATCACAATAGAAAATTTTCATGTATATACTTAAAATTACACTACTTCAGTCAGAGTACTCATCCTAAAAAATAAGAGACTGAAAAAATATGACAACTGAGGACCGTTATTCCAGAGGTAATACAAGACCTAGTGTATGACAGGAGTTACAGAGGGGCTGTCTCCTCAGGCCTGGTCCATTCCTGTTGCACAAGCATCTCCCCACACTGGTGGGTCTGGTGTGCATTCTCAGGCAACCTATCTTCTAACTAAAACAGCTAGTTCAGCATGGAGGAAACATTAGAATAAGACAGGAAAACTCTTTAAAGTTCAAAGAAAAATCAAATGGTTGTCTCAAAATTGGACCACTCCAACCAATTTTCCCAAAAAAACTTTAATCAATTTTCAACTTGCACTAAATCCACTATAATTAATCTCTTCATTTTATCACTTATCTAAGCCCTCTAGACAGAAAAATGCACCGTTAATGGGCATATCCTAACATAACAACATCAGAGCTTAATTTAAGCCAAAATAAGTAAGCAAAAGAGAATAAAAAAATTATCCTAATAATTACACATTGAAAAGTATAGCTATCACTTCTTAGCACAAAGACTTTGACAATAGAAAACCTTGTGCTTGCTGTACAACTTCTACCATAGAAATGAGAAGGATGCTAGAGGCTCCAGTGGACTCTTATATTAATAGGAAGAAGTTAATATTTTCATGATGTTTTCTTACTCATCATTTTGTAGGCCAACATATCTTGGACTAGGAACAAGCATGACTCGAACATTTTCAAGCTTTCCTTTCACAATGTGCATGAATTGGTCAAGATGACTTGAAGGTGGTTTTGTAGTATAAGTTAAGAACGCATCATCAAAATTGATGCACAAAGTCTGAGGTTGATAATGATTCCCAAAGGCCAAACGTCCCTAAAAACATAAAAGAGAATTATACTAATATAGTCTAGTCATTGTTTTCCTTAGCTGACCTAATAACATTTTTTAAGCAACAACTAAATGATTCCACTTTAGCTGTATATGCTACTTAAATCATTATTTAAAAATCATCATCATCATCATCATCATCATCTATTTAAACCAATATTTAAAGAAATCTAGAGATAAGTTTAGAGCAATTTAAACACTTGTAAATATCCCTTCAGGTTTAATAAGCATCCAAATGTAGAGTTGGTGTTAAAATAGTTCATTCACATGTTACAAAAATAGGAACTAAAAATGTACACAAAATTGCTTTTTTTCTTACACAGACTCTGATTTGCAAAAATAAGTTCTATGTGTTAATCTGCCAAACATTTACTCAAACATAATTTACTTACTGTGCTCACATTGACCTTAATGACTGGAATAAGTGATCTCCATGAAGATGTGGGGTCTTGAGATTCTGTTTTTACTTTAACTCTGATGAGAAAAATAAAACTGACATGAAGAAAAACTTAAAACACCTGACAGTACAAAATTAAACTGCTTCACATCATACATAACTAACACCAGCTGCATTTTCTAAATACATCTAAAGAGTATTCAAGTAAACAAAAGAATGATCATGTGAAGACATGGCACTATCCCTAAAAGTATCTCTTAGTATGCACTTTTTCATTCTAGTTTATTTTTGAAGCTACAGGGAAAACCTACCTTTCTAGAAGAACACTCTAGAGTAGAACAAGACATCATTACTGTACTGTGGCACCCATTGCATCACCCCACTTTACAACACAACACAACTAAGGTATTATAGCAACTAGGTAACATATGTCATCAGATGTAAGTCAGGATGGCCCTCATCACCTCTGGCCCCTGGGAACCACAATCCCACCCTGTTTCTGTGAGCTTAAGGCTCGGGGGTCGGGGGTGGGGGGTGGAGCCTATGTTGTTGGCTTTCTTTTCTCTAATTATTTTTAAAGAGTATTTTATTAGTCCTTTGGGAGTTTCTTTTTATTTTTTATTCTTTTAAGAAAGGGTCTCAGCCGGGCAGTGGTGGCGCACGCCTTTAATCCCAGCCCTTGGGAGGCAAAGACAGGCGGATTTCTGAGTTTGAGGCCAGCCTGGTCTACGAAGTGAGTTCCAGGACAGCCAGAGCTACACAGAGAAACCTTGCCTCTACAAAAAAAAAAAAAAAAAAAGGAAAGGAAAAAAAAGAAAGGGTCTCACTACTAGCTGATCTAGAACTCACATTTGTCCACATACCTAGCTGAGTAAAAACAAAAAGAAATTTTAAATTTGCCTTTCTAGCCCTGGCTTGTTTTATCATATCCATTGTGTTGCAAATAACAAGATTTCCTTTCCTTTAAAAGAAAAAAAAAATCTTTCAGATTAAAAAATACAAATAGAGTGTCTCTAAAATATAACAAGTTAAATTAAAATGAGCTGCATTTGAAAATAATAGTTTGACAAAAAAAATTCTCTTGAATAAAATTTTTAATTTAATAAACTTTTACTTCACTAGAAAGGGTATATGAGTCATTTCATTTACTAATAACTTTCTAATTATTGCTTATTTTCCAAGACTCATACTAAATTACTATGCATTGAACAGTATGCTGATTCTGAATATTACCTAGGTACCTTCTTAAAGTTTTATCTGTCTTTCTACAATAGACTTTCTTTTTTCTGTTCCTGTTCTGACTTTCACACTTTAACAACATACATAAACAAAGATAAGTGATAGTTTATACACATTTTTATAGCACATAGAGCATATTCCATTTTCCTTTGTTAAATTGTTATATATTTAAGGTATACAGATACAGAAAGATTTCCACGTGAATAGCAGATCACAGGGCTGGAGATTAGCAAGTGGTAGAGTGTACACTTAGCATGACCAAGGCCCTGGGTAATCCCCGGCACCACAGAAAAAAAGAGAAAGAAAGAAAGAAAGAAAGAAAGAAAGAAAGAAAGAAAGAAAGAAAGAGAGAGGGGAAGGAAGGAAGGAAGGAAGTGAGCGAGCACAAAGCAAAATGACATTAGAACATGATTTTCGTAAACACAATATTTACCTGTGTACTTCAAATATATAAATATGATACATATTTATGTATACATATTAAAAGATAAAAGGCAAATTAATGACTGTCTGAATCTGAGAAAAGTAATCTGGAGAAAAGAGATGGGGCTTTTTATAAAACTAATCTTGCTTTACTTTAGTTTTTGAAAGATTATATAGCTATATAAAACAAAGAGATTAGATTCTGTTTAGGTGAACCATGTTAATGATATTCTACTAGAAAGAATTTAAATATCAGAAGTGTATAAGATTCAGGTATGACACTGAACCTTTCAATTTTGGACCGTGTTCTTGCTCTCCCACGTTCCCGGGTCTTATCATCATCTTTCTTGGGTGGGATCAGGGTTGGTTCCAAACCAAACAACTCTTGAAGGCGTCCATAAAGATCAGACCGATTGTAGACGTGAAATTCAAAGTCATTAACTGTGACATATAATCTGGTTTCTGCTTTTGGATCTAAAGATACAAGTTATAAAAAAAAAAAATGAATAAAACAAAGAGGTTAGTAATGGAAAGAAAGACTTTAGTCAACTTTCAAGAATTTTAATCACAATATTTTTTCTCAAAACTTGTTTCACAAAGTAAAACAAGCTGCCTTACTTATAAGAGAAAGAACATTAGTTTCTATGGAGAAGTGTAAGGCACGGTCATGTCAACCATATTAGGAGAATCTTACCGAAGATTTCTTTTGTTCTAAAATAAAATGTTACATTTTCTTAACATCTTTGTAACCTAGACTATTTTTTCACATCCACCTAAAAGGTTATATTGCATATTCTTTAAAATTGGATAATCAGTTAAAAAAAACTTTCATTTTTAAAAATGAGTGAAAAAAAAAATATTAACTTTCATCTTAGTAGTAGATGAAACTATAATTTAAAGACCAAAGTGTAAGTGCTTTGGTCCTTCTTAAAAGGAGAACACAAAATACTCACAGGAGCAAATATGGAGATAAATTGTAGAGCACAGACTGAAGGAAAGGCCACCCAGTCTGTCCCACCTGGGGATTCATCCCATATAGAGTTAAAACACCCAGACACTATTGTGGATGCCAAGAAGTGCATGCTGAAAGGAGCCTGATATGGCTGTCTCCTGAGAGGCCCAGCCAGAGCCTAACAGATACAGAGGTAGATGTTAGGAACCAGTCATTAGACTGAGCTCCGATTCCCTAACAGAGGAGTTAGAGAAGGGACTGAAGGAGTTGAAGGGGTTTGGAACCCCTTGGGAAGAACAATATCAACCAAACAGACTCCCCAAAGCTCCCAGGGACTAAGCCATCAAGAAAGGAGTCCACATGACTCGAGCTGCATATGTAGCAGAGGATGGTCCTTGGTCCTATGAAAGCTCGATAGATGCCCAGTGTAGGGAAATCGAGGGCGGGGAGGTGGAAGTGGATGGGTTGGTGGAGGAATACCCTCACAGAAGCTGGGGGAGGGAGGATATGATAGGGTGTTTCCAGGAGGGAGGGAAAGGGATAACATTTGAAATGTAAATAAAGAAAATATCCAATAAAAAAAAAGAAAACTGTAAGCAAATATAAATTTTTAACTAACAAAATGCACTGCCATTCAAATTTTAAAAGAAATTAAGAAAAACAAATCATAAACATTTATTTTTAGCATATTAATCCTATTAGTTCAATCTTGAGGTATTTTCTCATTACTTTCTAGGACAACTGAAAAGAGGGGAATAAATTTAGTCCTTAAAAAAAAAAAATCAATGGCACTAAAAAATAAAGAAAATATATATTAACTCCAAGTACTTGATGTCCATGAACTGTAACTTCCTGTTATTTAAGTAGTTCTTTGACCTGGATTCTCTGCTGTTTCTCCAGGTTTACCATGACTAAGAGCTAAGATAATTCCTATTACATCAACCATTCCATCATTCTTCCTTACTGCATATCAAATTCTTAAAAACAGATGATAAACAGGCAGTGTTTTATTAACATACATAAAGTACCACAATTCTTGAAACCAATAAGTGAAATTACCCACTTTAAGTAAGTAAATCAAATTCAATCATGCATCAGGTTTAAACCTGTGCTTAGTTATCAAAAATGGTGCCCAGGACTCCAAGGTCAAAGGGCAAATGGTAGCACTCAATCTGTCTGACTTCTCCGAAATAAGATTTTACCAACACCTGATTTTCCTACCCAAATCCAATACACAGTGTTCCTCATCAACAGAAAGCATGTCTTTTCTATTGCTAAAGCTCAAAAGCTTTGATTGCTTTTTCATGTCTGCTTTTCTTAAAACATTCAGAATACAATCCCTTTTTAATGCTCTGGCTCAAGTCATTATCACTTTCAGAGTCCTGTAACAGTCTCTGCTTCTGTTGTGTTCTTCCTCATGCCTGTGCTTAACACACTAACCAGATTATTTAAAACTCAAAATCATCTCATCCTCTCTCCTCTAATTTTCTAATGGCTTCCTTTCTCACTCAGAAAAATAATATGGCCTTTGAAATATGTAAGTCCTACATAATCTACACTCTCACCTGGTAATTCTGCTTTCTACCCTAACTCCAAATAAACTGACTTAGTGGTGCCAGCAATGAGAAAGGAACCGAAGAACCACAGCAAGTTCTCCCTGAGACAGTGACAGGTCATGCACTCTCTTAGGTACTCAATTGTTCTCCTAACTGTCCTCTGCCAACGAAGGCTCTCCTCATTTCCCAAGAGCAACTTCACCAAAAAGTACTCCACATTCAATTGTGCCTGCTTTTATACTATTTTTCTCCTCAATGTATTTTTCTCATTACTTGCTGATTATCTGAATCTTCCCAACAAGAATGTAGGAAGCTCAGTAAACAATGGGACCTTATTGCTGATTAATTAGTTGCTAGTGCCTGGAAGAATGCTATACAGAAGAGCTCATTTGGAAGGAAGGAAAGAAAGAAAGAAAGAAAGAAAGAAAGAAAGAAAGAAAGAAAGAAAGAAAGAAAGAAAGAAAGGAAGGAAGGAAGAGAGAGGAGGGAGGGAGGGCAAGCGAGCGAGCGAGCGAGCGAGCAGAGCATCTTCCTAATAAGTCAGACTTTTAGGAAAGCAAAGATCTACAACGAGATCTTACACTGTTTAAATATTTAGTAAGTACAAACATAATAAATATAAAATAGAATATTTTTATAACTCACATAGAGCAGTACAAATAGAAATAATACAATTTTTCAAGTCACAAACAAGCCAACTCAAAACTCACTAAGGCACCTGCCTTCGAATTTAATTAACCTAGCAGTTTAGTAATGACCCTTTAGCCCAAATGTCCTGAGCATTAGGTTTATGCTATAAAGGCAATGAGGATTTGTCTCTAATGAGATCAGCAGTAATGAATAAACAAATGAGGACTGCATAAAACGAAGCTGGACTACCCTCAACTTCATCTCTACCATGCAGACTATTCAGAAGATTCTCTCCTTCAATAAAACTGATATGGTAACATACCTGCATTAAGGTATTATAGATGCCAATGTATAAAGATAACTGTATTAATTTCTAAATATACTTGACAACCCTCTTAAATTCTAAGTACACAATACCAAACACTGCAAGATCCCCTAATTCCTTCTTCCACTCCTTGGCTTTTTACACTGTTCATTACTACCTCTTCTACTAGAAAAAAATGCCTGCTCCTTAAGTTTACTATAGCATCGAGGCATCTACTATATGCCCAGAACATAGGAAGGAACCCAATTCATACTTGAATCACTGTACAAAAATAGTATTAGGTCTAAATTTTAAATAAGATTGAATAAAATTTAGGCCATATTGAACGATTATCAGCCTAGAGATCATCTTTTCCTTCTAAAAATCACTTTTGAGAAGTACGAAATACCAAGCTTTTAAAGTTTGTAAAAGCATGTTTTTACCTATTTTTTTAAAGAAATATTTTTAGCTAAGTTCATATCCTACTATTTTCTGGGCCCTAGTGTTTCTATTTGTTTTGCCTGCATTGACAATATTTCAGCCAGAGTTCTAAGAGTAAATCAAATTTTTAAGCCTGATTGATTGATTGATTGATTGATATCCCTACCCGTAGTTCTTCAGGGTTTCTGTCATTATTTTTATCAATGTCACCAGCCTGCTATAATTCTCTGAAGTGGAAATTTTTGGATATGTCATGTGATGCAGACTCATGTGGTGTTTTGCTAAGACATACTATCATGGTATTTTGTTAAGACAGATCATGTGGTATTTTGCTGAGGCAAGACCCATGGGAGAACATATGATGTTTGGAAAAAGTATAAATAGGACTCAACAGGTAGTGATGGCTGTGCCCTCCCCCCAGCCTGGAGCGGGCTGATTCAGACCTTGCTCTGCCACAGCTGGCTAGCCCACCTAGGGTAGGACCTTCAGACCTAGGTGAAGTCTGTTGTCCTGCCATGTCTGCAACTTCCCATAAGGAGTCACCATCTTCTGAGCTGCTGAGCCTGTCTGCCTGAGGAGTTACTGACAAAGCAACTAGATGCTGATGAGGCTACAAGATCCTGACATAGTAGGGGCGTGGGTTTCCCCCCTTTAAAAACTCAGACTCCTAAGTAAACATTGGTCCTTGATCAGAAACTTGTCTTGGTCTCATTCTTCTCTTGTCATCCCCCCATGTATCCCCATCTTTCCATTTGGGAACCCAAGTAACCTGTGGCCACTGGCAGCCAGATGACAAGCTTACATACCTAGCTTTTGCACTGGTCTAGCATCTTCGTCTTTGCTGATCTTTGCTTTGTTGAAAGAGGCACAACAGAAAACTTCTCCTGGTATCCTGATATCCTGGCTGGTCCCGGTCGCTCCCTCTGACTCATGGCCATTTGATCTGGTGGTTTTTGTTAGATCATGCCACTGCTGCTGATTTGTATTTGGTATCCTGACATTACTAAACTGGACTGCTGCCGGGTGGTGGTGGCGCACGCCTTTAATCCCAGCACTTGGGAGGCAGAGGCAGGCAGATTTCTGAGTTCGAGGCCAGCCTGGTCTACAGAGTGAGCTCCGGGACAGCCAGGGCTACACAGAGAAACCCTGTCTCGGGAAAAAAACAAAAACAAACAAACAAACAAAAAAACTAAACTGGACTGCTGGTATTCTGATAAATGGAATCACCCTAAGAAACTACTTTTAAACAGGTCCACATCCCCTTACCCTACTTACCATCTTTTTTCCACTTTTTTTTGATTGTGGGTCAGAAGTGGGAGAAGAGTTGAAGCATTTTAGAACCCTTACTAAAAGTAGGTTTTTTTTAAAAAAAATCTAAGCCTAAACTTTCCAGACGTACTCTCTACAGCAGAACTCATTCCTCCAACCTTCATCCCTACCACAATACATACCTAGAGACAAATGTGCTAAAACACATCCAAAGAGATAGATACACAAAGATGTACATTCCACACACGTGTGCTCACATAGAGACTTACAAGTATACAAAGACAAGTACCCACAGGCACATACATACTCTGGGGTCACATATGCATGCCTACAACTACCAGAGCAATGTCTTTCTACAGATATCTATCTATTGCAAAGAACTATTTTATAACCTAGAGAACACTTTATACCAAATGCTATGGCTAAAAAGCATTAAATATGTCTGTCTGTCTCCCTCCCTCCTTTCTTTCCTTCTTTCTTCCCTCCTCTCTTTCTCTCTAGGAAGATCTTAAACAACCAACAAATTTCAATGTGTTAATGGCTAAAATTATTACAACTAACATCTACAACAAAAAATTTGTGGGCCTGAACACCCTTCTTTTCTTCCAACCAAACAATTCTAATGAAAATCTTGGTCCTACCAAGAGACTGTCTTTATCTCCTTGGAAGTCTGCACAGCTTCCACTGTTTTCAGGCCCATGCTCCAGCCAGACTTCTGTTTTCCATCAAGGAATGCAAACCATCTATACTGAATAGATTATTGTCAAAACACATGAATCTGCCCTTAAATCAGCAAGAAAGAATAACTCAGTTGAAAGTCCTTCTAGAAATGTAAATATCATCACTATTATAAGTTATGAATAATTGCATAATCTATGTAATTTTGTCAATGCTATGTCCCAGCATATCACTACTCTATGTACTTTACTCTAAAACTCTGATTCCAAATCATGAAATAATAATATACACAGATTTTTTTCTTAAAGATTTATTTATTTATTATATGTAAGTACATTTGTAGCTGTCTTCTGACACTCCAGAAGAGGGCGTCAGATCTCATTACGGATGGTTGTAAGCCATCATGTGGTTGCTGGGATTTGAACTCAGAACCTCTGGAGGAGCAATCAGTGCTCTTAACCACTGAGCCATCTCTCCAGCCCCTAATATACACAGATTGAACAGTGCATTCTACATTGTTATTTCACATCTTTCTTTTTTTAACTTTTGACAGGTATGATTATGAGCACATTGCTAAGAACATTAACTTCCAAATTAGAGAATTTCCTCAAAAGATGCGTGGGATATACAGTAAGTTCATAGCTAACATTAACTCAGTAGTGAAAAATGGAATTCTTTCTCTAAGACCTAATGAAGACAAGAATATCCACTCTCATGTCCTTTCAAAATTGTTGTAATTCTTTGTCCAAGTAGTAAGCCAAGAGAAATAAGGCATGAAGAGAAAAGACATCAAACTGTTTGCTAGCAACACGATCTTCTAGTAAGAAAATCCTCAATATTCTACCAGAAACTCTTAAGACTGAAAAAATGAACTCAGCAAAGCTACAAGATTAAAAATGACTAACATACAAGAATGATTAACACTCCTCCACATTAATAGCAAGTTTTCAAGAGAAAAAATCCCAATAGTTACCAAAAATAAAAATAAAAAGTATTTAAGATTAAATTAACCAAAGGAGATAAAGTCCTAAACACTTAAAACTGTAAAACATGAAGGGAAGAAAACTGAATATTAGGAGAAAATATATTTCATATTCATGGGCTAGAATATTGTTAAAATTTCACTAATGAAAGTCATCTACAGACTCAATGTAATAACCTCAAAACTCCAATTTTTTTCATAGCTGTGGTGGTTTGAAAGAGAATGGCCCCCAGTAGGATCCTAAATTTAAATACGTGTTTATCAGGGATTGGTACTGTCTGAAAGGGTTAGAAGGTAAGCATTGTTGGAGGAAGTATGTCACTGGCTTTGACATTTCAAAAGGCCTATAGCAAGGCCAGAGCCCCTCTCCTCCTGCTGCCTGTGGATGGGGATGTAGAGCTCTTAGATCCTTCTCCAGCACTGTCTACTGGCATGGTGACAATGGACTAAACCTCTAACACTGTAAGCAAGTCCCAATTAAATGCATTCCATTTGATGTGTTGTCGAGGTCACTGAGTCTCTTCACAGCGAGAGAACACTGATAAAGATAGCAGCTAAAGGGAAAATAATCCTAAAGTTCATATGGAACTACAGAAGAACTAAAACTGCCAAGGAAATCATGAGCAAGGAAATCAAATCACAGCTCTAAACTTCTGACCCCAAATCATCAAAGACAGGTCATGTATTCAATGTTAAACTATATACAAAGTGGCTGCCAGTAAAACAGCACAGTGCTGATGCAAAGGAGAAAAATGGACCACAGAACATAAGAGAACCTAGAAATCAACCCAAGAACTCGGGAAAACAAGTCTCTTTAATAAATGGTGTTGATAACTCTAAATCCTTATCAATATCTCATCTCAAAACCATATATAAAAATTAAGTGAAAATAGCTTAAAAGACTTGTGAAGTCCCAGATCATAAGACCCCAGGAAAAAATAACAAAAGAGTAATAACTAAATATCACCTTGGTCCATGTACTGACATTTAGGCTTGACTCAAAAAACACAGCCAAAAAAGACCAGTGAGATTATGTCAAAATAGAAGTATATTCATAGCAAAGAAAATACCTAACAGAAAATACA
This sequence comes from Montemys delectorum, assembly GCA_019843815.1. Taxonomy (NCBI): domain Eukaryota; kingdom Metazoa; phylum Chordata; class Mammalia; order Rodentia; family Muridae; genus Montemys; species Montemys delectorum. The sequence goes on along the minus strand of JADRCD010205174.1, from coordinate 11,934 downwards.
AACCATTTGGGAACAAATATCTTCAAATCATACAACTAATAAAAAGTCCTCTGATAAAGATGATACACAGAATATTTAAGGAACTCAAACTACTCCACATGAAGAAAACAACTGCTTAAGAAATGAACAAGAGACCTAGTATTTCTCAAAAGAAACCATATGAATGCTAATATACAAGTAATTAACACCACTAATCATTTGAGGTGTGGTGGCACATACTTATCCAGCTGCTAGAGAGGCTGAAACACAAGGATCTCTTGAGTCCAGGAATTCAAGACCAAGTTGGGTAACATATCAAGTATGAATAAAGAGAAGCTGAAGAATGTCTTACAAAGATTAGAGTGGCAGGAAGTCATTTTATTCAGAATATGGTCAGGTCTATATATTCAACAGCTGTTAGAAACATAGACAGATATTGATAATATGGTAAAATGAAAAATTAACTTAAGCAAGACATAAAATCAGAGCTTTGTAAATGCCAAGTTATTAAAAACTATAATGTGGAACATTTAAATACATATAAAGGAAAATTCTGATTATATGACTAAATACCTTTCATACTACATGCAAAAATGAGAACTTACCATGTTGTTTCTGCTTTGGGTTATACATTTTCCACCACCGAAAAATGATAAATCCATCCTGAATCCTGAGGGAAGACAGATTACAAAAATAAGAAAACAATTTACCTGCTCACTTTTTAAAACTCAGATCAGCTTCAAACTTGTTTCGAAGCCAGTGATGACTTTAAATTTCCTTGAGATCATTCTGCCTCCACTTCCAAGTGCTGGGATTAAGGGCGTGGCCTACCACACCTAGCTCTACTCAACTCCTTGTTTCATCACCTTTCAGTTAAAAAAGAAAGATTGCCTAAATCCAAATTAGAAATACGTATCTAATTGATAAAAATTGTATAGACTTATCAAGTATAACATATATAAATTACTCAACCAACTCTTCTAATTAGATAAAATGTAACATTAGGATATATTTACAGTAAAATGAAGTGTTAACAGGAAAATTTTATATTTTTAGAAACATTTTTTAAGTATAAAGATTATTATTTTAAAAGGCAAATCTTTAATTAAAGAGGGTACTAATAAACTCAAAGAAAACTTTCAAAGACACTCTTTCAAATCTAACAATGGCCTACAACTTCATGCTTTAAAAGATTTTACTTTCATTCTCAGCTATATAAATATTATTTTTACTTTGATTTAGAAGTAACTATAGACAACCACAGAAGTTGTTTCCAAGTTTTAAACGAGGTATAAACAATGCCAAATCATAGTACTTCTCAATTAATCCATTATTTCTCTACGTTTTCAAGTTTTGAAAAAAAAAACATAAAAATAAAGTAAGCTTTTCTTCAAAGCTTACAGAAAATACTTTAATTATGTTACTGTTTCCTAATATATTCAGATTAGTTTTATAGTCTCACAGCAAAATTATAGTTGCTAATACATGCTCAATACTTGTATATGCTTACCTTGAATAAGGAGCTAATTGATAAGAACTACCAATAACACTTATTTCATGTAACAACTGCTGAAATGATCGGGTAACTCAATGGTTCGATTTTTCAGCTACAAAGCAAATGAAATTATTCATTTCTATAAACTGCTAGCTAAGAAACTTTTTGCTAGTCTAAATTAACTAACCCAAATTAACCCAATGGTAAAAATAATTTTTAAACATTGCTGAAAAAAACTTTTTGATTTATGGCTTATTTGAATACATCATTTTTATATTTCATATATGTTTGGGTCTCTCTTCACTTTTCATTACCTAATAGACATGTCTTCTGTAATGTAATATATTTCACGAACCATGACTTTTCCAGAAAGAACAGAGAAAGAGAAGGAACCTGTTATAGAAAAAAAAATCAATGATAATTAACTACAGCAATTCTTTTAATGCACAGTAGAGGATTAAGAACTCAGACAAATCTTAGCCTTTAATAATTAATCTTTTCCCATTCTCTTCTCCATATACTTGCAGTTCTTATAAACTGCTCGTCTTTCTTTTTCCAATGAAAACAAAAGATCAAACCACTATGGACTGAACTACGAAATAGCCATAATATGTAACTGCTTCATATAAATAAATCATTTAATTACAAACAGCTACTACACATACCCAAACAGTATCCAATTCATCATCTTTCTCCATTAACCTGTCTGCATCAGTCATTTTCCCTAATTAACAGAGGATAATTTATATTTCAGAGAAGATGTTCTTCTGCTCATTAAGAAGCATTTGAATATGAAGACTGTTGGAGGGGCTCTATGCAGCCACTCACTGCCCATTCTGCCAAATAACCATTAAGATTCCCAAGGAACCTGGCTTCCTAATGCAAATTCTCACCCACTTGCACATGTTCTCCTGAGAGTAAGAAACTGACTACAACTGGCCACAAAATGGAATATACAAAATTATACCATCTTATAGATTTTTAAAGTATCAACCTTATAAAAAAGGAGGGAAGATTCTAAGGAAACTTTAAGTATTTTAAGTTTCTCAAGTATTTTTAATAAGTACATTTTATTTAAAAAAATAAAGAGCAAATTACTTTAGGAGCAAAGTTACTTTAGAAACCCTTTAAGCTGTAAGAATAGGGTAAATAACCAAATGGCAGCTCATTTTCTATCTAAGGAATGTTACAGGAAAGGCCAGACTGATTGATTACTTCAAACACATAAATAATAATGTTCTAAAGCTACTATTTATTTACAAACTATAAATTTATACTATATTATCTTATAATTACATGGAAGAAGTGTTATACGCACTTACCAATATGGATATAGCCATGTTTATATAATCTGTTAAGAACCAGTGTTAAAATAAGACCAACATTCCGAGAATTATAGTATGTGAGATAAATAATCCATCCACAAGACAAAATGGTAGCTGTTGAGAGGGAAAACAAGTCAGCAAAAACACAATTTACTACCATGTAGTAACCTGTACTCTGACAACACTTTCAATCTGAAAATCACAACTGCTTCTTTCTTATACAACTTTGTTTTCCTAGTTACTTGCCAAATAAAAAATAATCATTGAAAATTTAAAATGTAGGTTCTAATCAGATTAAAGTGGAACGTTTCAAGAACTTGTAGGCATTGCTACACGCCTCTGCCTTTTGGTTAATAAAACTAAAATAAGGAGTTATTCTGACAGGAGTTTGCTTGCACGTGTACAGTGGTGCCTCACCTTTACAGCCTTCAACATTGTTTCCCTGTTCTGCAGACTGTTTACTGCCTCTTCTCTGACCATGATTCCCAAGTTGGTCCATCCAATGGTATTCCATAAATCCTGTGTGTTCTGTTCATACTGTCTTACTATTTCAACTTGATTATTCTCTGAATATTCTAGTTCATCTATCATGTCTTCATGCCCTGGAATTCACTTTTCATTTGATCTATTTATTTTATAGTGAGACTTTCTCTAAGTTTTTTTTTTTTAATTTATTGGCATTTTCATTTCCAAGTTTTCAAACTGATTTATTTTCAATACTTCTAAATGTCTCTATTGAATGCCTCTTTCTTATCTCTATTTCATTCTCTGACATCTTTATTTCATTCAATTGTTTGTGCTCTTTTAATTTGTTCAGTTTATTCATGTCTTCTCCTTTCACTGAACATTCTTTAATATTCTTTTTGACTTCCTTGAGATTTCATCTCATTTGCTCTCATTGGAATCCCTTACTATCTAATTAGAAATTTTCAAATACACAATACAACCTTGCTTTTTTATGTTTCTTGCAGGTCTGTGTTGGGATATAAACATCTGAGATTAGGTCATTTTTAATCATCCACTTTTTTTTCAATGCAAGTATGTGTTCAAGTAGAACTAAGTTGTAATATGGTTAAGGTGTCATTTTTCCCATTGGACTTGACTCAACTCTGAGAATAAGCTACTATTGACTGCAAGGCAATCTATTATGAAAACAGGACACTCTTTAATTAACAGCTGCCCAGCCCTAATAATTTTGAACGAGTACAAAACACAGTGTGCAACAAGGCGGTAGTTACTAACAGTGATGAAAAAAAGCAAAGTAAAACTAGTGATTTGTATTAGAGCAACAGACAGAAAGCAAACAGAAGGATGTAACAGTAAAGGTAAAGGGAGGAGATAAAGCAGCTCCATTTAGTAGTAAAATGAAGAAAGATGTAAAGAAATGCAATCAAACAACTTGGAAGCACCTCAGTGCTTGGGAGATTGAAGCAGACAGACTCACAAATCCTGGTCATCTGTTCTTAAGGAAAGCAAAAATTACAAGGGAGAAAGAGAGCAGGCCAGAACAAAGGTGGTCCATTAGACTGAATTAGATGTTATATAGGAAGAGATAGAAACAAGAAGGAAAGAGAAATGGGTGGAGTACAAACTCTGATTGTGGTTTCTTACATGGGCCTGGTGGCCTGATCTTCCTCTAGGCCAAGACTCATGGTGCCCAAAAGCACAATGCCACCACCTCCTCTGCACAGTTCCCAAGACTTGTTTTCCATTTTTTTTGTTGTTGTTGTTGTTCTTTCACTACTGGAGCCACTGTTTTTCTTCCACCCTTAGCTTATTGAGTAGCTGCATGTCAACCATACCCAGTTTATTCCCCAAAGATTCTATCAGCATCTCCATTCCTCTCAGTAATGCACTGCCCTGCCTTGCCAGGAGAAGCCTGCTGCAAGGAGCCAGTAAGGAACAAAGTACTCAGCTCAAGGGCAGGTAAGCAGCTTAAGAGCTGCTGCCACAACAATCAACTCATTCCTGTTTAGACCTCAGCCATGCCTCTTAGTGAGTTTTTTTAACTTAGAAAAATATCATTATTAAAAAACAATGAATCAACAATCTCTACATTTAGATAAGTAAGGCCAGGGAAATGTCTTAGTTGGCACAGTGCTTTCATGAGGCGCTGAGCTTGGATCTCCAGTACCCCCATAAAAGCTAGGCATGGCATCATGCAACTGCAAAACAGACCTGGTGAGCTAGAAACAGCAAGATCCTCAGAGTTCATTGGCTAACCAGCCTAGTGGAAGCAATGAGCTCCAAGTTTGTTGAGAGACCCTGTCTTGAGATATAAGGTAGAGAGAAACTGAGAAAAGCACCTGATGTCAACTTTAGACTCCACAACACACACACACATCACACACATACACACACACACTCCAACTTATGCATATGCACATACAAAATATAGAGTAGTAAAACACAGAAATTTTGTCAAAAGGAACGTTAAATAGGCTGCCTTATCCTAAAATATCTACAGTAACTGTTATGACAATAATACACTTTTGAAGAATGTCACTGATTATGGTAGAGCAAATGATAGTCTAGTTAGTTATGAATAGTCATCTACAAGATTTATATTTTAAGACACCTTATTCATGAAGATACAAAAGGAAAAACAAAAAGTATTGCTTTGATAATGAATTGCCCTTTGCTTTTAAATGTGTCAGTCTTTCTTAGGAGAAAGTAATATGTAGGTTAAGAAGATGTGACCTACCAGCATTGCTGTAAAAATCTTAACTTTGTTCAAAATTTTGTTGCAGAGTTTTTAGAACAGTAAGCAAGTCCTAACAGAACACCGTATCTCTTAAACTGGCACGAGCCACAATAGCTCTGTCAGCTTCATTACATAAGTACTACAATTTCACCACAAAAACTATTTTTAGAAAAAAAATTCTCTTTTTATTGCTACTGTTTTATTTTCTTTCCAAAAAAAAAGAAAAGAAAAAAAGGAATTTATATAGAACAGGAAAAAAAAAAATCAGGAACTGTACGCGACAGGAAAGAAACAAATCTCAAATAAGGAAAAATTCTGAAACCTAATTACACTCAGGCCATTTCCAATGCTGCTTTTATGAATTTGCATTTCGCACTAATATTTAAGTTCTATTTCACACTAATATTCAGTATTTGTAGGAAATGGAGGAAGTCTGAGAGACTGAAGTCCTCAGGTAAATGTGGACAGTTGACATGAGCATAGCCATTCTGGGGACTATATGTCTCAGCCCCATGGGAGTGGCAAAGTCTTCCCCAGGTAAAGCACAGATGAATGCAAAGTTTTCCTCAGGGGTGAGAGTACATATAACTAACCAGGTACATAACAAACCAGCAGCTGTAGCTTTCCTCCTCCTCAGAATATTCACAGCCTGAGACTGCTCTAAAGAGACCTCTCACTGAGACTAGCCAGCCCCTCCCCTGTGCTGTCCTTAATAAATACACTGAGGTTTGGGGCCACGAAGCAGTAGGTGCAAACCATCAGATTGTGCACATCTGACTCCTTCTTCTGTATGTGTGTCTGTCATTTCCTCACCTTACCTCATCAGGATTCTGGGACCCAAGAGTGCAGGGTACTGCAAATATTCATTTTAATTTTTGGCTTTTATTAATAACTTACAGTAGCTTTGTCAAATAACAGGACTCAAAGTCTAAACTGTAATTCAATCCTTCCTACCAATTATGAAACATCATTATTCCTTCAGTACATGGGTCACGTCTACCCATACTCCTACCTGATAGCATACGGCATCAAGTCATGAAAGGAGGCAAAAGCACGCATGGAGGGAAAATAGCTATGCAACCCATGGACCTTACTTAAGCTCCATGGACCACAGTGGTCCAACATATTAAAATGGAAAAAATTAAAGCCTATTTTTATAAAAGTGCTTTGTGTGTTGAAACAGCACATGCAAATTTCCCACTGCATTCAGTATAGCCAAGCTGAGGAAGAGTATCAGTAAGTCTCCTTTTTCTTTCTACCCTTCCTATTTTCCCTTCTATACTTTGAGTTTCTATTCAACTTAAACAGCATGATTTCATGTTAATTTGTGCACAGTAACAGCCTCTTTTTTTCTACCTTTTCTCCTTCATAATCAGTTGGCCATTCATTGACTCATTTCCTCCCTCCCCTTCCCTTCTCTAACATTAAATTACGCACTGTTTGAACTATGCATATCCATAGAAAACTTCTAGACAATTATACAAACGAGGGCATAAACCGCACAAGCCACTGCCATTTTCCCCTAACTGAGAAACTGAGAAATGAAAATAAAGTATTAAACATATGTTGTTTCACTATAAAGTATTTACCATGAACATTTATCACATTTATAATAAAAATTGTTTGCATATGTGTTGGAGTAGGGATGGGGAAGGTAATTTAAAACAGGCAAAATAAGCTAAACACAATCAATGTTTTTTCTCCCCCACCTCTCTTAAGACAGACAAGTAGGCAGCCTAAGGGGGAACTACAGAGCAGCTTCCAGAGCAAACACTCACAGGACGGACGTACATAAACTCTTCTTTCCTAAAGAAAGCAGGGTGCTACTCTAGCATCGCGGGCTCAGTCGGCCACGGCCTACAATCTGGCAGTTGTTAATACATGCAGAAAACACACACTCTACTTACCAACAAGAAGCCAAACAACATTGGAGTTGTGTTCTGTAAGAAAGTCTTCTAGCTGAGTGATGCTGGGGACAATGCTGTCATTCTTCCTTTGATCCATTACTGGTGTTATTCCAGAACATCTAAAGGCCTAAAGGAGATTAACAAACTTGAAATCAAAGATTCATAAAACTGCAACACAAATCACGTAACAGGATAAAGGATGACTTAACAAGGCTTGCTAAGTCGTCTTCTATTTCTTTCACTGGGAATGCAAGTAAACAACAAATGAAATGTGTACATATTTCTATCTAAATATAAGACAATGTTTCCCATTAGTAAGGTCTTGATTTTCTCATTCAGGGCAGGCCAATCTCTGGGAGTTCAAGGCAAGCCTTGTCTATAGAGAGCTCCAAGGTAGCCAGAGTTACATAGAGATACCCTGTCTCAAGGCAAAAGAAAGGAGTAGTTACTAAGAGAAGCAAGATTACTATTAAAGCTCAAATAAAAGCCTATTTTAATGTGGAATATTAAGCATCTACATAATTACTCATCTAGATTTTCCCCAAAAGTTGTCACTTAATATTATATGTATATATTAAGTTAAATATGTCTTTATAATCTTCATCACTTTTCTGTATTTTCCAGTATTTGACAAGATTTCCTAGTCAAGTTACCTCTAGGTAGCTTGTGAATAGTTAAATGATCTCTTGCCTTCAGGTGTTCAGGATAAATTATAATAAGATGTCAAACTATGAGCAGACATAGCCAATTGTATAGATAAATATGTAGATATATATGCATTATGGTTTGAATAAGATAGCCCCATAGGCTCATATATTTGAATGGTTAGTCAGCAAGGACTGGGACTTCTTGACAGGATTAGAAGGATTAGCAGGTATGGCCTTGTTATACAAAGTGTGTCACTGCGGGTGTGTGTGCTTTGAGATTTCAAAAGCCCATGCCAGTGTCTGGCTGTCTCCCTCTGTCTGTCTGTCTCCCTCTGTCTGTCTGTCTGTCTGTCTGTCTGCTCCCCACCCACTCTGTAGATCAGGATAGAACTTTCAACTACTTCTCTAGCACCATGCCTGCCATCATGATGATAATGGACTAAGTCTCCAATCCTGTAATCAAGCACCCAATTAAATGATTTCTTTTATAAGAATTGTCTTATAAAGTTGTCTTATAAAATTGTCTCTTAATACCAATATTAGGTGTTTTAGGTGTCTCCTAAGACAATATTTACACAAGTAGCATAATTATGATTATTTTATATATAAAGAATGAATAAAAATAAAGTTCTTATGTTATAATTAAAAGACAAGAGAGATATTTCCCTTTAAGTACAGTATTCACACAATTAACCCAGGCCTCTGAGCAAAAAGTATCCAGGAATAATCCAATTTAAAAAAAAAAAAATTCAAAGTAAAGGGGGGAAAAGGATAAAAAAGAGAACTGCATTGTTAATATTCCTTTGACCAAGTAGCACATGTAAATCTGGGGGGAAAAAATGACAGTAAATCTTTTCAAAATGGACAAAGAATGATGAAGATAACTTTTTCACTGAAATTCAATAAATATGACTTGTCAACTTTCTAAATATATTTTGATTGTTCACCATGACTCTCACTTTGAGGATCACAATAAATAATAATTTCCAAGTGTGTACTCTGTGTGTGTGTGTGTGTGTGTGTGTGTGTGAAATATTAGTATGGCATAAAGAAGTAAACATCTCTTAAAGTAAAATGAGGGGGTGTAGAGCAAGAGACAGTGACAATGCTGTGAAACAGCAGAAAAGTTAGAGAAAATAATGGGAAAGGGTTTACATTTACATTTTTCCCACTGTTTACAAAGTGAGTAAGACACAGTGTTAGATTTCTCAAAGTACTGCAAAACCTGGTCACCAGCTTAAATTTTAGAAGGAAGGGATCACTTTATAATACATGAACATTCTCTTTCATCCTTTTTTGTTCAACAGTTTTTTTAATTTAAATAGGAGACACACTTTGAAAAGACCCATATTTTAAAAAAACAAATGTGTGAGAACACACAATCGATATTTAAGGCCAGTAAAATGCATCTCAAAAATAAAGATACAAATAAATGTCTACATATTTTATAATGAATTACATGTGATAAAAAGGCATGTACCTGTTTATGCTAATTTTTATCATCTTAGAGATATCAAATAATTATATATTCAAGGAGACAGAGTCCACTACTGACGTTAACTGAGAGATATGTTCTGGCATTCAAATCTCCACATAAAAGATCCTTTGCTTCTAATCAAGCCCAAGAAGTAGTGACTCATCCACAAAACAACACAGAATCCTCATCCAAAATCATCACTATCTTTCATTATAACAACTCATTATTTTTATCAAAAGAAAGAAGGATGTTGAGGCTGCAAAGGCTTAAGTCTGCAGGATCAGGATCTACCAGCATTCTCAATAGACAATTAATGCAAAACGTCTAAGAGAAATCATCAGACAAAAACCACAATGTTTAAAACACTTCTGGAGCTAGTAAAGACCTCTGCCATCTTTTGAATGAGAAAGGCCTCCACAGGCCTACGTGTTTAACTACTTGGTCCCCAGCTGGTGTAGTTGTTTGGGAAAGACTTGGGAGGTGTGGCTTTGTTGGAGGAGGTGTGTCACTGGGGAAGGGCTTTGTGGTTTCAAAACAACCTCCTCATTGCCAGTGTGCCCCCTCTCTGCCTCTTGCTTGAGGATCTGTGAGCTCTCAGCTGCTGCTCCAGCCACATGTTCTCATTTGCTCTGTCACCACACTAACCACCCAAACTGTCTGGATCCATAAGCCAAATTAAAGTCTTCCTTTCATAAGTTGCCTTGGTCATGAAGTCTTCATTATATAACACAGCAGCTGCTATCAGGAAATGGGCTATTGCTGTGACAAGCCTGACCATGCCATTTTTGTTGGTTTTGTTTTGGGAAAATGTGGAAGACTTCAGGACTTTGGATGAGAAAAGCAGCTGAATACTGTAAGCAAAGTTTAAGCTCCTACTTTCTAAGTAGGAGCATAAGAAGAAGGCAGACGTCCTGAGAGAAATGTGGATTATGGAGGCCTGGCTCAAGAGGTTTTAGAGGGAAAAATATTAGCAACTCATCTCAGACTACTTTCATGGAATTTTGGCAAATAAATAAATAAAGTAAGGGGCTGCCTTTAAACTTTGTCCTAAAACTTGCCTGAGGACAAGTTGAAAAGTAATAGACTAATTTCTTTGGCAATGAAATTTTCAAGACAGCCTAATACTGGCTCTGTCACATAGTTATTAGTAATCGCACTTATGCAGGTCTACAATGAAGAAGAGCAAGTAGGGCAAATGGAAACACAAAACGTACAACTTGAAGAAAAAAAAAGTGCACCAGGAAATGTAGTGTTGGAACCAAGGCCTGTTCTGATAAAGCACTAGAATAAAGAGAGGTACACTAAGGTAAGACCTCAGTCAACTAAGCCTCCAAGTTGTGAAAAGAAAAAGCCCAAGTGATTTATAGGCAACAACAAACTAAAGCCTCAGTAAATGTGAGACCAGGCTCCATCCCAAGTGAGCAGCAGAATGCAGAGTCATGAAGGATAAAAGGGTAAAGGATGACAGAAACGTCCTCAGTGGTTAAGAAGAACCACTGAGGGCAGGCATCTGACAGGGAAGTCCCTGCATGGAGATCCTAAGAGGCCACTGTCTGAAGCTCTATAAATTAAGACAGAATTGTGTAGGAGATCTCAAGATTTTAGAGGTGCCAGAGCCATGGGATAGCCACCAGAGAGAGTTGAATAGAGGAAATGGAATCAGCTCAAGAATGAGGAGTGTGTTGTGGGCAGAAAAACTGAATGGAAAGAGCCATCTAAGCCTCTGATGTCAGACATGGAGCTCAGGATTTGGGGTTTTCCCTATTGGGTTTCAGCCTTTATTCTGGGCCAGTTTTTCCTTACTATAACCTATTCTTCCCCCCTTAAAATTGGAATCCATAATCTAAGCCATTGTATGTTGAAAATATTTAATTTGCTTTTTGATTTTGCACAGGCTTACAATTGAGAGATTGCTTTGAGTCCCAGAAGAGACTTAAAACTTTGGGTTTTTAAACAGTTTGAGACCAAAAGGTGTTTTTGAAGTTGGACTAGATGCATTATGCATTATGATATAGCCACAAGTTGATGAGGCCAGGGAGTGAAATGTGGTGGTTCCCCAGTTGGTGAAACTGTTTGTCAAGGTTTAGGAGGTGCAGCCTTGGAATAGGTGTGTCAATGGAGGCAGGCCTGAAGACTTCATAAACTAGTGCCATTCCTAGTGTCCACTCCGCCTCCTGGTTATGGATCAAGAAGGAAGCTCTTGGCTGCTGCTCTAGCCATCTGCCACCATGCCTTTGCTCCACCATCACAGACACTAACCTTCTAGGACCATAAGTCAAGTTAAAATGCCCTTTATTTTGCCTTGGTCATGTGTCTTATCACAGCACTAGAAAGAAAACTAATACAGCCTTTAATAGAAAGCGCATACTCTGGCCTAAGGCAACGGGTCAAGGCCACAGA
>JADRCD010205173.1:4213-17938 GCA_019843815.1 Montemys delectorum | reverse complement strand
CCATTTCACCCCTCTAACCCTTTTGCGGCTCCCTCTTCCTATAGTTCTTTGTTTCAGCTGGGCCACTTGAGATTTCCACCTTCCATGATAAGAAGTTTTAAGTTTTATTTTCGAATACAAACATACTATAGTAAACCTGAGATACGTTCTTGCTCACATACTTTAACCCCCAATCCATAGTAAAGTGCTGATTTCCTTTTGTTGAGCTGTGACAGTGTTGATATAGAATTAATATAGATCCTTTCCTTCCTATGGGGTTGCCACACCCTAGGTTGATATGAGGATATGTGCCTAGTGTTGCAACTTGTTATACTGTGTTTGCTTTGATATCCCTGGGAAGCCTGCTCTTTAAAGTAGGGGGTGTGGATCTAAGGAAAGGGGGTGGTATGAGGGATACTGTAAAAGCAGCAGGTAAAGGAACCCACAGCTGCAATATGTGAAAGAAAAAATACACGATTTAAAAAGAAAGAAATGGGTACTGTTATTTTCTCCACAAATTAATTTGTATTAACAAAAAGAAATGAGCACCCATCATTCCTTACTTGTAATCCTGAGATTTAAGAAGACAAATTTTTCTAAGACAATGTGAGAAGGGTCTAGAAATTCTGGACATAAGTAAAGCACAAAGATAAGCATGAATGGGTCTTATCCATGATGTCTGTCCTAAAAGGAGTTCCTGAAAATTAAATGAGATAAAACATATAAGCTTCTTATCAAAGTGCTCTTTTAGCACAGAATTTGTCTTGATTTATTGAACTACATTTGGATTGTTACTGATTTAGGTCAAATTTGTCAAGAAGTCTCCTATACAGAAACAGAAGATAAACAGTGTAGCCTAGCCAAGACTCATTTAAGGGAATAGTAGTTAGTCATGACCATTTCTTCAAATTCCATCTCTTGGAAACAATTCATGAGGGAATTCACCTACTGTAAAATGAAACTGATGTTTTTCATTCATTCTCTGATACCTACCTACATCATTGAAATATATAGTGTTGTCTAACAGTTTTCTCCAAGATTGAACATTCCATCCTACAGGAAGGCTCTTTAAACGGGAAGGCAAATAATTCAAAATAGCTTCAGGAAGTTCCTGAAAGTAAACAGATTGACTAGACCTCCTTTCTGCCAGAATAAGCCAATAAAAGCTGAGAATCCTTGTCTAATGAAAGGAATTCCCAAGAAGATTCTCAGAGAAGAAAAGCTGTAAGGATTACTAACACCAGACCAGCTGCTTGGAAGAGGCAGAAACCAGCCATGCTGCCTGGAAGAGGTTTAGATTAACTGTGTGACTTGGAATGGACACTCTTCAACTTCTTGAACTCCCTACAGGCTGTTGTGCAGTATATTTCAGGATCTCAGCTTTGGAGATCTGTCAACACAGCTGGGGCGGGCTTTGTTGATACAACTGACTTTGAGTCATTTCTGCTCCTTTAAGTAACACCTACCCATATTCCTATATGTAACCCCTATGAAACACATCGGTTCACCAAGTTGGACTTTGGTGGTATTTGTACTCTGGTTTGTCATGGGATCTCTATCTTGGGTAAGTAGATGTGTGTTCTGACTTCCAAGGAAAGGTTATATCACATAGCACTGGAAAGCATAAGAACCTGTGCAGAAAATCTGAGGCCTTTAAAACCGTATCTTGACCATAAACAAGAATGATGAGCCTGAAAAATAAAAACTAACTAATAAGGTCCTTGTAAAAATAAACTATTTGGGCTTTATGGATTATGAGCATCCTGGTACTTTATCTGTAAAAGACCAAGGTTTAGGGATACTTACTCCATCTCTTGAGGAATAATAAAATGAAGAGTAGAAGCAAATGAATAACTGCCAGGAAACTCACAAGTGAGAAAATCAAGACTGTACTCTAGGCCACTCTCTGACTCAGGGTGTCAGCCTGAAGTTGATCCATCCACTCACTCAGCATGTATCTGGGACCAGTGGTGTGAAGTAAATGTGCTAGCTCTATTTTTAATATCCTTATTTGCTGAAATGTAGCATAGATATTTTAAAGTGTTTATGGTTGTTCTAATAGGAAAACAAATTTGTTTGATAATCACATGGAATATCAGGTGATTTTTTTTCTTAACTAAGTCTCAGCTTATTCGGCTATAAATAATCCAAAATGTTCTCATCTAAAAGAATTATTCAAAAGCAGATTAACATTAGGAAAACAGCAAAACAATACCTGAGTCTTAAAGAAAATTAATGAAGCCCTATAAATACAATTACCTAATGTATTGCTCACTTTTTAACAAGCTATGGTAGGATTTGAATAGTTTTGGGCTAATTTCTGGGAAAACCCTTTTTTTTTATAACAACCAAGTTTTTTACTTATTCTTATAACAAATGATAAATGCTATGCTAGTTTGTTCTTTGCAGAGATTAAATAAGAAACTTTCAAGAAACTCAAATGTGTCAAAAGTAATGACAATGTAGAAAATTGTACTCAAATGTATCAAAAATTGCAAACTACTAGTCTTTTTCCATATTACTTGCTGTTTGTCCCTTTATAAAATTAAAGACAATTTCAACATTTTAACATTTGGAATGCAAAACCCTGCATTTGTTTAATTGTGTAGATGGGTTATTTTTTCAGAATCTTCTGTATATAACCAATATAATCCTGTATGGAGGAAAACAGCAGCTCATCTTTAAAAAAAAATTGAAATAAGTACAATTTAACATTAACGTGTAAGGGAAAAAAATCAAAGAATGAAGGGCCTACTTTTTGCAGTTTCTATACACTGTGCTTACTATTTTAAAAATCAACATAGTTTGTTATTCTTATCATTTTATGCTACCAATCCAGATGTGTTTCTAGGTTCAAACTTTTCAAAACAAAATAATTTTACTTTAATTTTTGTTAAACTTTCACTTTAGTGAGTAACTCAGAATACTTGAGAGTTTGTTCATAATAAAAGGTTGCCAATGAGATTACTATAATAGTTCCCCATCACATAAATCAAGTAACTGACACTTTGTCTATTGAATAGAGAGAGAGAAAAGATCCAAATATAATGATATTTGGCTAGGAGAAGAGGTATTTTAGCCAAATTGAAGCATATTACACAAACAGCAAGCCATCAGCCCTCAGCACTACGAGTATTGCCATAGTTTTCATTATGAGTTTTTTAGCATAAGTTCCAAAGACATTTGTTCTCTACATTTGTATAAAAACTAACCAGATAACTAATATATAAAAAGCATAACCATAAGGATACACAGTACATACATGTAAGCATGTTTGAAATTAAAATAAAGTTTATGTTCTATCATTTCATCATAATCATATTATTCTTTTATAAAGCGCTCACAATAAACACTTTTGCTTTTTGATTTTGCTCCCATTTAAGAAAAAGCCAGATTTATCAAGAGTTTTGTGGGTTTTTTAATACTACATATTTGTTGTCAATCTTAATACTGTCCATACATATAGTTCTCTCTTTCCAAATGGGGATGCATCAATTGCACACCTGCAACACCTTTTTGGCTTCTGCATTAAGATAAAACTGTAGTAGAAAAACATGATTACAAATCTGGAATTAAACAGTTTCTACTTGGAATTCTTACTTTGTTCTCATACTATTTTTAAGACACAAAAGTACAGAGTAAGTCAAGAGGAATTTCAGAGGGAAATGTAAACTGGTTCCTTTTAGGAAAAAAAATAGTGCCGTGGAGTTACAGAGCCTGGTCAAGGGTCTGAAACAAGCTCCTTATACTTTGAAATCTTTGAAAACAAATCTAGAAACTGTGCACTGGAGTCAGAATCATGAGACACAAATACAACATGCTCAATTTGGAATACAGGTTTTAACTTCTCATACTCTGGGCGAAAATTTGTGGCCCTAATGGCAATGCGCAAAGTACAGACTTTAAAGGGCATTAGAATCATTGTGCTGATTTTTTTTAATGCCACAACATAATATTAGGATAACTGTTGTATGAATGGATAGAGAAAGGGATAGTAGTTCATCTTCATATCTGAAAACACTTCAGTTTTGCTTCTACTCTTTACCTTGTGATTCGTCAGGAAAGGGAATGTTTTTAAGATGTCATCCATTTAGACACCACCCCAGATCTTTTCACAGTTGCTAGGATTTCTTGATAAGTTTAGAAAAGGGAAGAAGATAGAATGGCAAAGAATTAATCCTTGATATTAGGCTTATAAAAATCAAGAGGCAACGTATAACTGTAAGAATCCAAACAAGAATAAGAGGAGTGAAATTAACCTCTAACTTTAAAATAATAGGCTAAATGTAATGAATATGGTTCCTCAAACATTTACTCCAAATTTCATCTATTAATTTTTGCATCTATATGTCTAACAAATATTGTTAGTATCTATAATATATATGGATCTGTGCTGGGTAAGTAAGTTAATGCAATATAAAAGTGATAAACAGAGTTTCTAGACTACTAGGGCTTGTATTTCTGTATGGGTGATTGGACAAGAAATAACAAAATGAAGGCCATAGTGGATAATTGAATCAGAAATGCCATCCATACATGGAACCATCTGTACTGGTGTTGTGGGAGAAGATTACCCTGAGGTCCTTGGCTTCTTAAAATGACTTCAGTGAGCAAAACAAACCAGCACAATCATTTTCATTTTTATTGTATCACATCTATGATTCTGGCAAACTTGTGAGTGATGGGAATGAAGAGGTAGAACCAAAGACCATGCTAGATCATACCAGTGCCAGGCCAATGTTTGTGAATAGAGGCTGAGAAGCACCGTTGCTTCTGTGAGATAAAAGAATAGATAGATAGATAGATAGATAGATAGATAGATAGATAGATAGATAGGAAAGACAGAAGAAGGAGAAGAAGAAGACGAAGAAGAAGAAGAAGAAGAAGAAGAAGAAGAAGAAGAAGAAGAAGAATGGAGGTAGGAGGAAATGAAAGAACAAAGGAAGAAAAAAGGAGAGGAGACAAAGAAGAAATGAGCAGGCCTAAACATTGATCACTAAGATAGAGAGAAATAAAGCCTAATAAACTAAAGTCAGGTAAGTCAGTTTAATTTAAAGGGAAAACAAGTAAGCATTGTGAAATGTTAACATTGAAGGGATTTGTGAAGAATAAATTTTTTAAAATATTTCATGTTGAATGAATGAAATATACACTCTGAAGGTGAGCCAGAAATAATGCAATAATTTAATGAGGATGTTGTAAGATATTAGATATCTAAACTCATTCTGAACAATCTAGATTCATTAAACACACTGTCTTTAGATTCAATAGGTCATGAACCACACTGAAATAGAATGAAATAGAAAGAATTTCAGAAGAAAGGGATGAACTGGAGTGGAAGGGTAACAAAAAAAAATAGTGGAGATGATTATGAATTAAATATATTATGTGCATGAATGAAACCACTATAACAAAACTCATTGTCATATATAATTGATATATGTTAATATGTACCATAAGGGAAAAAATGGAATGATCTTGGGTATATCTAAGGATATTTATCAAGATTTTAAAAGTGATATACAATAAGTTCAAGACTGCCTTTAAAGGAAGAAATGAGAAGTTATGTTCATTCTTTTCTATCCTTCAAAAGTTAAAGCACATTAAAAAAGATCACTACCTCTTCACTGTAGTGTTACTTGTTAGTACATATGAGCATGCACCAACTTATCCTCTGAAAGAGGAGGTAATCATGGACTGCAGACTTAAGATTCCTATTGATTTGTAGCAGCCCTTGACAGAAACTTGGAAGATTTTAGAAGAACAAAAATGGCAGGAAACAAATTCCTGATTAAAAATAAATAAAAATTTTAAAATTCCTACTATACTGTAGACAATACTTGTAAATGTGATATTTAAGAACTATCTGAAAATATGCCAATAAGTCAGTTAATGCTTTTATGCAGAAACCTTTGTGTGTACAGATGAATGAGAAGACAGCAACAATAAACTTGACAAAAATATACATACATCTGCATACTCATGAAATTATGCTTTTTGTCCTTAGTAGAATATTTTATAACTTGTTTATAAAGCTTCTAAATTTTAAACTATTTTTTGGTCTATTATAAAATGATTACTTCATGATGTGACTTGGTACAAAGTAAAAGAAATAAACTATTTTAATGTTAAAGGACTGTAAAATATTTTATATCTTCCGTAATGAAATTTTCCTTTATTCTATACCTGCAGGCCAAATAGATTACAACATTGTTTTAAAAATAATAAATTACATCTTAGAAGAAAATACTTTAGATTTTCACATAGAAATTGTATCATTATTATGATTCAGTCAAGAGACATTTCATCTGTTTTACTCAAGAAAGGAAATGGCAGATTGTTAAAGAGAGTGAACTTTAAATTGATAGAAGTGAACATATGGTTACAGAAATGATTTGTTGAGAAATCCAAATGAAATAAATGGCAAAATATTAAAAGATTAAAAGAGAAAATTCAAATTGTAATAATTAGTCTGCTCTCAAAATTCAGAATGTCATTTTTCAGAGTATTTTGGTATACACATTCTTTGATTTTATTTTTAATCATGTTTGTGTTAAGTGTTCCTGAACAATACGCTATTTGGTTTTATCTAATTTTTAGCAGTTGGTTGAGATAGCATGTTTTCTCCTGGTACTTTATTTTAGTTACCATTATGTTGGTAAGGTCAAACCACACCATTTGTGTTCAGCTCTACAGAGTGTTAAAATGAGTATATCAAACTTTATTATTACTTCATCTCTCAATTTTGAGCTGTGAGAAATTCTGTCGTATTTTTATTTATTATGAAATTATAATCATCTTCATAATTACTATGAAAGAATTCCTTGATCATTAGATGTGGGACTTTACAATGGTGAATTATAACAGGTTAATAGCAATTTAATTTCTAGAATTTAGCTTCTAAATCACATTTTTACTGAAATTGGTTGCACATACCTCTCTTCACTCACATCACCATCAACATTCAGTGAAAACATTATCAGTATGGGTCTCAGGATTACTATTCCTTTCAGGAAATACCATGACCAAAGAAATCTGGAAGGTTTATTAAGTTTATACTTCCACATCACAGTTTATCATCAGAGAAAACAGGAAAGAAACTCAAGTTCCCAAGGACCTGGAAGCAGAAACCAATGAAAATCCATGGAGGAGTAATGTTTACTGACTTACTCATCATGGCTTGCTCAGCTTGCTTTCTTATGGAACCCAGGACTACCAGTCAAGGGCACCCAAAATAGGCTGGGTCCTCTCCCATCAATCACTAATTAAGAAAATGGCATAGAGCTAGACATAATAGAGTCATTTTCTTAATTGAAGTTCATTAGTCTCAAATGATTTTTGCTTCTGTCAAGTTGACATAAAACTATCCAGCACAATATGACAAAGTGAATTAATATAATTAATATTTATGAGCTTCAGCATTTATTCCTGTGTTTATTAGACTTTGGTGTTTCATGAATTACTTATTTGTACTCCTTGTCAACAGTTTGTTGGCATTTTTCTTTTCCTCATTCATTAGATGCACATCAGATACATTTAAGTACAATATATTTTCAGTGATTAGCATCTCATGCATCATCTTCTAGATTTGGTCTTACTTTTAAACTTATGGTAAAATTTCATAAAGTTTTTTTCTTTTTTTTAGATTTTAGTTTAAGCTGTCTTTGCTAAGTAGGGTGTGGTGGCTCAGATCTGTAATCACACCAATAAAGAGCCTGAGGCAGTATGATTGATACTTGTACAAAGTCAACTTTGATTACTTGTTCAGTTTCAGGACTTGAGCTACAAAGGAAGACTCAGCCTCAAGGTAGGAAAGCTTAACATTTTATATGCTGAGATAACTTTATATTAAAAGACAGTTTTAAGAAGTTAAACAAATGACGCCATGTGCCCTTCAACAGATGCTCCAACTGTATCAATTTGGAAATCTGAGGCTTAGTAACATTAAGATTCATAATTTCTTTCACCTACATAAAGATGCTTCATATTATCAACATATAGCCGCAAGAGCATCCTTTCCCTCTCCCCTTCCTTGATAATGGCTAATGTGCTATCCAACTCCCTATTTTCACCATTTCAAGGTTGAGATTTGGAAGTATACAAAGCATGTACAACTTAGGTATTTTCTATTCTCAAATTTAATTCTCTACATAATCATCTATGCTAAAATGTATCACTGTATAATGAAAAATATTCTTTCTCACGCTATTTCTTAATATGAATAAGACAAAGCTTGCTCATTTTGCAAGATAATTGCATTAATTTATTTGTAGCTAATATGAGTAAAATTGCTATAAACATTTCTGTACAAGTATTTGTGGGATATAAATGTTCATTAATCTGATAATAAATGTTTATTAATATGATAACTAGATTAAATAGTAAGTGATCATTTAATTTTTAAAGAAACTGGTAAAATATTTTTCAAAATCACTGTATTTTTAACACTCCTACCAGCAAGACATGAATAATGTCATTTTGCCGCATCTTTATAGTATTACCACTATTATTTTTAGCTGTTTAGATGGTGAACATTGATTGTTCACTGTAATTTTAATTTACATTTCTGTAGTAGCTAACAAAATGAGAATATTTTCATTTTGTAATTTGTTGTAAGATGCATGAAAAGTCTCCTAATATCTTTCATCTGTTATATATTTAGAAGATTTTACTGATGATCTTTTTAAATAGCTTTCTTGAAAAATAAGTTGTTATATGAACTCTAGGTAACTGATATATTCAATTTGGTGTACTTGAACCTAGACATGCTCCTGTGAAACCATCAACTCAATGAAAGGAAGAAATATAGTCAGCGCTTGGACTTGCAAGAGATTCTCTGCTGTCTCTAGCCATTGTTTCTCTGTGTCTCTCTCCATCTCTCGCTTTTTACAACCATGTGGCTGTGGTATATGTGTGTGTGTGTGTATGTGTATGTGTGTTAGCATCCTAGCAAGCTTAAGCCATGAGAAAGAAGTGCACAAATATATTGTTAACTCTAACTATTGTAGTGTTTCATTTTGCAATCAAACCTTGTTATCATTCTGCTTTCTGATTCTATGAGGTTGACTGACTATATTTCACCTTCTGTGATCTCCAAATCTCCAAGAGGATGTCCCTTTCCCTACCTCCACCACACCAGACCTCGCCAATCCCTGGGACCTCAAATTTCTTGAGGGTCAAGTGCATCATTTCTCATTGAGTCAAGACCCGGCCACCCTCTGCTGTATATGTGTTGAGGGCCTCATGTAAGCTGGCTTGTTAGTAGCTCAATGTCTGAGCAGTATCAGGAGTCCTGGTTAGTTGAGACTGCTGGTCTTCCTAGAGGGTGGCCCTCCTCCTCAGCTTCTTCCATCTTTCCCCTAATTCAGCTACAGGGGTCACCAGCTTCTATCAGTTGTGTGTAAACATCCACCTCTGACTTTTTCAGCTGGTTGTTGGGTCTTTTGGAGGGCAGTCATGCTGTTAGGCTCCTGTTTGTAAGTACACCATAGTATCAGTAATAGTGTCAGGTCTTAGGGCCTCCCCTTGAGCTGGATCCTAATTTGGACCAGTCACTCGACCTCCTTTCCCTCAGGCTCTTCTTCATTTTTGAACCTGCAGTTTACAATCTCTAGAATAGTTTGCCCTTTCAAGATCAAATTAGTATTCTATCAGCTTATTTTACTGTTACTGAAATAATATTTTCTGACAAAATCTGAAAGTGAAGAAGCTTAAGTTTAGTTCCCAGCTCAAGGTATTAAGAGCTTGAAGCAACTGGTCACACTGCTCCTGCTATCAAGAACTAGAAAAGGGTGAGTACATACTTGCTCTTTTTATTTTATACAGTCCAGGATGCTATCTATCCCAGGAAAATGGTTTTGCCCATCATTTAGATGGCTCTGCTTATCTCAGTTAGCATAATCAAGATAATCTCCCCAAAGAACACTGAGAGAGCTATCTCCCAGCTGTCTCTAGAGTATATCAAATTAACAATTAACATTAACACATATTCCATTCAACAAATACACTTTATTTCTTTAACCTATTTATTTGTCTATGAAGATTTAGTATTTACAGATATTGGCAATTGTAAATACTATTATGACAAATGGGGAAAATATGTAAGTCTGATATACTGACTCGAACCATATTCAGACAGTTTACCTAGAATATGATATAAAAAAAAGTGCTAACGTTTTTAATTTATTGGAATTATTTACCAACCTTCATTCACACAACACTGAATGAATATTCCAATTTCTTCTATCTTTGTCAAAACTTCCCTTTGCAATTTAGACCTATGTAACAAATATGAGGTGTTCTCTTCTTATGACTTTGTTTTGCATTTCTCATGTCCCTCTTGATCACTGTAAGCCTTTTATGGACAAACTCTTAATTATCCTAGATTTACTCTCACTGTCTCATAATCTACATATCCTCACTTGGAGCCTCATGTTATGTTTTGCAGAAAACTTTATTCTTTTTATACTTCTAAATATGTACTTTAAATTCTATTTAGCTTCAAGGGTTTCAAAACTTTTAGGATTTTATATTTTTAATTAAGGTAAATATATATGTATACTATTTGTATGACTTTTGTGAGAACTACATCTTTTGTTACTATGTCTAGAAATATATTTTTCTTTAATTAGTACTTTCTTACATATTTAAAATAATTGTATATATTTAGACTTTTTATGATTGCTCTACTCTTTTCTGTACATACATTTTGGAAATGCTTTGTGGCCTTGAATAAATATGGTCAATCATCTTGCTGTTAGATACTTCAATAACTATTCCTTTATTCTCATTTTAAAATTTATTTTTATTTTTAACATTTATTTCTCTTTATATGCATAGGTGTTTTGCATAAATGTATGCCTGTTTCAAGCATTCATTGGTCCACAGGCATCCACAAAGACAGCAATTGGCTATCGGATCCTCTGGAACTGGATCTGGGACTGGAGTCATAGATAGTTATGAGCCATTGTATATAGGTGTCTAGGAACCAAATTTGAGTCCTCTAAATGGGTAACTAATACCCTCAAATGCTGAGTCATCTTTCCAGCCCTTTTTGTCCTTTGATTAAAGCCTTATTTATTCTGAAGCCTTTCATTTAGGGAAAAATTGTTACCATGAGTGTAAATAGTACAATTTTTTCTTCTACTATTTGAAAATTCTCCATTGCATAGCTATGTCCTTAAAAATGTAGACCATCAAATCTAGTTGGACAATTTAACATTTAATTATCCTTCTATTGTCTTAACTTTTCTTTTCTCTATTAATTCAATGACATTAACAAATTTTATAACTTCATCTGTTATCATGGAAGTTTGTTTAAAATATTATATAATGCTTATTTTTTTAAAATTCACACTAATTATCTCTTACCTAAAGAATTTAATTCTTCAGGCTGGAGAGATGACTCAATGGTTAAGAGCACTGTTGGCTCTTCCAGAGGTCCTGAGATTAATTCCCACCAACCACCTAATAGCTTACAACTATCCGTAATGGGATCTAATGCCCTCTTCTGGTGTATCTGAAGACAGCTACAGTGCACTTGTATAAAAATATTATTAATTGTGTCATATTAAAATTATTTCATATTGAACTCTGATATATTGTCTATCCACGGTTTCTGTAGAGTAGACGTGAAGGATTTGTATATTATTTTCTCCATGTTATTTGTCATAGATTATCACCTCAGAACTTACTATTCTTTGGTGGTAAGTTTATTTTCTTTTAATTTAATATGTAATCTTTTCTCTAGAACTATGTACAATGGTTAATTTTCTCCATCTGTTGCTTGCAAAGAATGGAGATAGAAAATCTGCTTGTAATTTTTATGTACAGTTTTCAGACAACATAGTTTCTAGGTTCATTTCTACAAAAGTACCATAAATATGGCCTGGGAATCAAGAATTTTCAATGAATCGTTTCTAATTCTTTCAGTAAACTCAATGCTAAGTCAAACAGCTTCATCATCATCTCCATCTGAAGTACATCTTTTTCACTGCTAGAGCTGGAACAGTTACAGTTCCATAAATACATTTTCATATTTAGTCATTGCTTCCTTTCACTTGTTTCAAGAAAAAATACAATGAACCAATTAATAAATTTTATAAATATGTAAATTTATTATTTTGTACAGTTTGTTGAATAAAATGAGACCTATCCAGCTTTTCAACTATAATTATTTAACATTGATTTTTTAAGTTTTATTTGAGTTATAGATGAAACTGCATATCCATTTATTGTTTGTGCAAATCATTTTGTAGGACTGAGAATTAAATTTAGAACTTTAGGAATGTTGTACAAACACTCTATCACTGATTTGTATTTACTGTCTTTATTATTACTGTGTTATTTTATTGCTATTATTATTTACTTTGAGACAGAACTTTGATCACTTTATCAGGTTGGACTTGTCTAGAGAGATTTCAATCCAGCAACATGGATCTCCTGATCACATCCAAAGGCCTGTGTGATATGACTTGCATGACATACCCATAATCCCTCTAGCTGGAATACACATACACCCTTAGTGTAGAGAATACACAAGATACAGTCTACAGAGCTCAAAAAGGTCAACAACCTGAAGGGCCCAAGTAAGGATGCCTCAGTCCCACTTGGGGGTTGGGGCGAGAAGGAAGCAATCACAAGGTAGGAGGGAGGGAAAGACCTGGGAAGGAAAGAGGAAGGGGGTGAGATGTCTATGAGGGGAACCTGTTCTTGAATTGGGTGAGGTAAAAGTACTGAAGCCTTGAGGGCAGGCAGAAAGATTGGAAGCAGGCATCATCAGGAAGTAGGAGGTTGAGGGACCCTCCACAATGCACACAGACCTAGGAGATGAAAGACTCTCAAGACCCAAAGGGAGGGATCTTAGATGAAACGCCCAATAGTAGGGAGAGGGAACTCCTTGAGTTTACATCCAGCCCAAAGACAGGGTATCAAGTGAATGAGGGGTTGCCATCCCACAGTCAAAACTCTAACCCATAATTGTTCCTGTCTGAAAGAACTGCAAAGATGGAAATGGAGAGGAGCCTGAGGAAAAGAAGGTCCAGGGACACACCCAAGAAGGATCCAGTTCAAGGAGAGGTCCCAAGGCCTGATACTATTACTGAGGCTATGTAGTACTCACAAAAAGGGACCTAGCATGACAATACTCCAGAAGACCCAACAAGTAGCTGAAAGAGTAAGATGGAGATATTTGCACCCAACCAATGGACAGAAGCTTCTGACTCCTGTGGTTGAATTTGAGAAAAGCTGGAAGAAGGTCAGAAGGGCGACCTTGTAGAAGGACCAGCACTAGCAATTAATCTGGACCCCTGAGATCTCTCAAACACTGGACCACCAACATGGCAGAATACATCAGCGGATATGAGGCCCCCAATATACATATAGCAGAGGACTGCCGGATCTGTGTTCATTCAGAGATGATGAACCTAACGCTCAATAGCCTGAAAGTTCCAGGGAGTTTAGAGGTCTGTTTGGATGGGTGGTGGGTGGTGGCAACATCCTTATGAAGATAAGGGGGTGGGGAGGAGTTATGGGATGTGGAACAGAGAGTGGATTTGAGGGAGGGGAGATAAAATATTGAGTGTAAAATAAATAAATAAATAAATAAATAAACAAATAAACAAATTTTAAAAATTCCAAATGATGTTTGAAAGTGACTTCTAAATTAGGGGTAAAGTGACAAATCAGAGATAGACTTGACAGAATGCGTCAGAGATAGGGTATACCTAACTCTCACAAAAAAAAAAA